>JAHZMW010003408.1:0-25022 GCA_027743745.1 Alloscopus bannaensis | reverse complement strand
TGACAAATACCTGACATGTCACTGTAAAAAACCTGACAAATTGACAACTGACATGTGACATTGACAAATTGGTCATGACATGACATCGAGCAACCCTAGGTATGAGTAATATATTAAAGTATATAAGCTCCTCGTATTTTTTCAACTGACATGACGTGCGTAAACAGTTGTCACGACAGCAAGGAAAACAACTTGTTTCTTACTCTTTTAAAATTTTACAAAAATGTTCAAACCTCTTGCAACGTGACTGGGAGACAACGGTGTGCAATGACGAAGTCATGCACACTTTTTCAATAACTTGTAGAGAGAGAGAGGCCACTTTGTAACTTTTTACGAGTATTGGACTGTAATATACTAGTTTTCTAAATGGATAGAGATATAAGGCCAATTTTTTGAACGGTGTGCGCATTTACATTTTTGCATTTATTGTATCCTCTTCTCCAGAGAAAAGAGAGCGGTGTAATATTGTAATTGTAATGAGTTCGGAAAGACGTTTTCCTGTCGATCTGATAAGAGTGCTGGTGCACATCACAAATTGCAAACTGGAGGAGGGGATGAGCATCAGCTTAACTGAGAGCTACTATTTGTACGCATTTTCCTACTTAATGTACAGTTAAAAATTTTAATAAGCAGGAAGAAAGGTGATTGGTGTGAGGAGTTGTTGGTAATACTTTAAGCGTTCAATATTCATGATGACGGGCTGCGTTATTTTCTGTTATTGCAACCGGTCTTTTTTTTCAGTTTTTAACTTACTGAGGCTGATGATCTGCAGCGACTTTGTAAAGGACTGTACTTGCATAATGATAATAGGTAATTTAGTAAAGAATTCATTTACGCATATTATTATATTGTCCTGGTATACCGACAGATTGTTTTCCCTTTTGAATTATAAATATTATAGAATACACGTAGTTATTGCGCCTGTTGATATATTTTATGAAAACGTGAATATTCTTGCTGATGCAAACGTGTACAATTGGACTGGAGTGCGGTAACTGTTTTGCTTAGCTTTTAACTCATCGAAGCTTTATTGAGACGAGAAATTTACGAGACGATATAGAAGAAACAATGATTTGAACAAAGAAAAGAGAAAAATACGGTGCGATACAATTTTTAAGAAAAAATCCACTAGCTACGAACTGATTTAAAGTTGTTGAATTGACGAATTATGAGGAAGCCGGTTTTTTAAAAGTTGTGTAATTATGAAATTATATTATTACTAGAATGTAATGCTACTTTCATAATGAAAACATGTACTTATTTGTTGTGGTTTGTACAAGGCTTGGAAAAAAAATAAAAATGTAACTCTCTGAAAGCAGGCTTCACTTTGATAGATTTTTAAACAGTATTTAGGAGGAAATATCTATTCAAACGATAGAGGCATCTCCCTCGAAAAAGTCACGGCACAAGTACCACAAAGGGAAATGGTCAGACATGAGCTTTTGGTCATCATATGTGGTGGTGTGACCGCACCCCAAAAACCAGCAAAAGCACTGCTCTCCTCGAGAAACAGATCGACGTTGTATTACGCCAGAGAATTTCAACTGATTGGTAGCCAAGGACATTTCGTCTGTCCACCAAAGAGAGGCAGACCCTAATCTGTCTGCCATTCTCGCAGCAATATATGTATAGCATAAGAAAACTCCCTTCGTGCTTCGCTCACTTGTGAAGTGAGCTTGAGCAATTGAAATACCAAGCTGGCAATACAGCAGATTACATTACAATTTGAAGAATGTTCTCTATCTTTGCATTTAGGATTGCTAAATGTTACCGTTTCCAAAATCGTAGTTGGTGCATTACATATTTCAAAAGTAACATGTTCAATTTTTTAATATAGAGAGAATTTCATTGCTTACTTTTTGCATGGCATCGATGACTCTTAATGTGTCCATGAAAAGGAGGTGGTCTCCTTGTCTCGGTGTATTACCCTTTCCATTGATAAGCACTGGAGCAGCAGGAGCTGTTACAAAAATGTCAATCTCCTGCGGCACTAGTACTTAGGAACGAAATAGGGATTTTTGTTGATTCGTCATCTTGACCGGGGTTGGAATCCGTTCCATTTCTCTACCAAACTCTCGCAGGGGTGTGTCCATATAATCCTTTTCCAATCTTGGCCAGCCTGATTCCCTCTCTTCACACAGGATGAGGACAGATCACTGTCCTCATGGCAGAAGAAGATGGCAGACTCTTCTTTTACCATCTCGTCTTGCCTGCTGCTTAAAAAATTTATGCAAATCCGTAATTCTCTCTATTTCTGGAAGTACTGGTAGCAGAGTCTCTCTCGAGGATCACCTTTGAGATGGACCTACGTCACTGTAATTCAGGTTTATCGGTTTACAACATCTTGAACAGACGTTTTCTTTTCCTCTTTTCCTCACAGTTGGTCTCGCTCTCGACAGAAAATGCTGGACGAGGTCCTCAACTCTTGAGAATGGGACAAAACGACAACGTTCTTCTCGTGTATTTGTTGCGAGGACGGTCGTCACTGACGAACTGAGCCAAGTGTCGAGTGACTCCAGAAGAGAAATGTATTTCTGCGAGAGGGATGCGATGAAGAAAATGGTAATAAAAAATGTGTCGAGGCAGGATGTGATCCTTAATTCGCTGTAATAAAGAAGAATGTTAAATTGTAAACGGAGTAAGTCGACAGAGAGCTCACATCATCTACAAAACCTGAGGGAGGACCACGCAGAGTGATGTACAGAGATTTTTACTTTAGTGGACATGCTTCCATTTGAAGAAGTAACGGTCCTCGTCATGTGTATGCGCGCATGGTCAATTTTTACAGAGATTCTTGTAGCTGAGTCTCCACGCTAAAATGCATTTGGTATATGTGGAGTGCACGCAAAGCCCCACTCCAAAGTCTGGGAGCAGCACCGAGAGGGATGACGTGACGTGGTCACACAAGATTAAAAGGACGACGACGGCGATGATTAATAAATGAGTTGGAGATTCGTGGTGGAGCTTTCCAACCATTGGAATAGCCATCACCATAGTAATGATTAGTATGCAAGTGTTTGGACTCAACATAAGAACTCTCCGTAAATTTTTGAGCAAAGGGTGAGAAACAAGTTATGCTCCGAGATCCCTCTCCGAATGTGATTCCCTCATAAAGGAAGACCCTTTTGTGCATTTGCTACATATTTGTTCTCTAATAAAATACGTGGATTCGTGGGCCGTGGACGACTTCCAAAAGCTGTTGCTCTCTCTCAATCTTCTGCTTCCTTTTCCATACGCACACACATCATTGCACTTTTGTCTGTCTTGTGAAACACACAACAGAGCGGAGACCACTGTCAATTGATCTCGATGAGATGATTAAGAGGCATTATGCTCGTTTTCTCCCTCTGACACGAGTGGCGTATGTCTAATTTTCGAGTGCCTCTTTCGCTTCTTTTTTTCGACAAATGGACCATGTCATCCCATGACTTTTTGTGTACTACTTGCTATACAAAGAGGAGAGCGTCGTTTATTAGAGTTGGCTTCTCGTGCCCCCACCAACATTCATGGATTGCCTCATCATTTAAAAAAAATCTTAACAAATCTTCATGAGCATCATCATCGCTTTAATTGTTGGGAGCAGGCGTACTCGATGATGCAGTTCTTCCCCTACTTTCAAATACGTTTGTACACAAGCTCACAGAGATACAAAATAAGCCAACCTGTAGTTTCTCTGAATTTGGAAGAAATCTTGGAAAATGGAATTTTTCTTTGCCAAAGTGTGACTGAATAAGGGCAGAAAAATTTGTTCGATTTTTTGATATTTACAAGCTATATTTGCACAAGACATAAAAGCGAAGCGAAATAGTGAAATCAGAAGCAGTTGCAATCTTACCTTTTCCTCAGATAGCCTCTGGTGGTTTGTCAATGTGACAAATGAAAAGAGGTTTAAAGTGGAAAGATTTTACAGTTACTCTTGAGTTAGGCACTGAAAATATCGTTTTACAAAAAAAAAATTGCCTCGTTTACTTCTGCGCCTTGTACCTGGAGCGGAAATCAGAGAAAACGTTCCCAGCTGCAGGCAAGACAGTGAAAATGTGGAGCATGACGTGGAACTCACAAATTGAGTAAATCCAATAGCACATGGACGAACTACTCAAAAAATGTCTCCTACTGTGCAAAAATTGCGAATGAGCGAGCGAGAGAAATAAATGGTTTATAAGAAATCAAATGTCAGGCAGTCAACTACTGCAATTTTGTGACTCACCTCGGAGGTCTTCTTGAGGCATCGAAGCGAGGATTTGTATTGCGACCGTGCATGAAATTGTATGATACTTCAGTACGGTTCACGCAAAATGCATACGCAACTTTTTGCATTGTTTTAATTTCGTTTACATTGACTACTACAATGAGCTGATATTTTTTAGAGGAGTTCCATTATTCCAGAAAAACTTCCCTGGTCACAAACGAAATATGGGAGTGCACTTTTTTGAATGGGCAAACTTCATGAGATGTGAACCACATCAAGGAAGTGATAAACAGGATGACATGGTGATAAAAAATATCCATGAATCTTTCAACACTTATGATAGCAGTTTTTTTGGGCCATTCAATGTTTTTATGACACTGAAATTTGAGATGTATGTGACGGGAGTGCTGATTTCCTTTCTTGGCGAACTAATAATGTGATTGACAATTTGACATTATACAACAAGAGCATTTCATGTATACGTCGACTTCTATGACTCATAATTAATTACTATCGCATTTTCTAATTACTGATAGTGATAAACGTGGGACTTTTCTCCATGAGGGATATACTACTATAATTCGGGATTAAATGCAAAACATTTTGAGTAACTTCATTGTTTGGTAAAATACGAGATAGTTTGAGTTGCCGTTTTGAACCTTACAATTCTACATCCTAATAATTTGGGGCTAACAAACCAGTTGCTCAAATAGGTCACAAGATCCGTCTTCTGTCCAGAGTGAAGAAGAAAGTGTTCCTAGTTGTGGTCCTTGTTTATTCATGAAGTGTTGCATGTATGACAATACTCACCGTCAAAGTTGTACAAAATTGATGTGAACTTCGTTGAATATACGGGAAATGATTAGAAATGATCACATATCTTATGCGGAACAATGAAAAGAGAGTGATTAGAGACGGACATTCGACTGGTCACTGGATTGGAGTTACACTCATTTTTTATTCTTGAAAATCACCGAGTTTGCATACAACAATAATATTAAAAGCTTTTTTTCCAGTAATTTTAATTACCTCACGGATTGAGGACGCGTGCCGGTCATTTTACCGGTAATCCAACGATCCAAATTCGAAAGTGCTCGTTGAATCCGAACGTTGCCCAGAGTCGGGAACAATGATGATAACGATGATTCTCAAAAGCCGTCATTGTTAAGCAGTAGGGCGCGGGTGGTTTCACGACAAAAATTACCGTCACCTGCGGCGCTACTACTTAGCCATGCGGACTTTTTCTTTTAGATGAACGATGTTGCCAAAATTTCCAGGGGGCAAGTCCCAGTCTCCGTCCTTATCTTGAGGACCCTTGGTCTGCAACGGCTTTGAAGATGCTGGAAAAAGATTTCAATGATAATTCTCAGTGGATCTCAGATTGACAAATTACACAACTTGAGTACAGTAAGTCTTTCGCCAAAGTGGGGATGGTGTTGGTGTGCCACGTTGCGTGATGAAAATAGATTACCTCTCCACTTTTACCTGTCTCCTCTCTCTGAGCTTTGTTTGCTTAGCCACACAACAGAAACTTTTTTTTTTTCAAGCGTCGTCCTGCATCCCTCACAAAACTGAAACTCATTCTAGACTCGCAAATACACAGACCGACACACACAACAAAGGCCACAAGAGAGGAACACGGTGGAAAAATGGTGCGTCGCCAACATGCGTTTTCCATTTTTCGCATTTGCCTCACTGTACTCCTCACTGCTTCAGTCAACTCCACCTGGAAGACTCTTTCCATATTTTTTTTCACTTCTTACAATTGTCATGATTACTCCGTGCTTATAAAAACTACTGTCCGATATGCATTGTCTATCAGAGAATAAAAATGTGGCACATTTCATTATTCTCATTCACATATTGTGGAGAAGGCACGCCGAAAACGGGAGGAAATTGTGTGCTTTCGCAAAATGCGAAGGAAGCTCAGCGATACACGGCTTCTCCGTCCAACATTCACTTCCAACCATCATCCTATTACATGTCAATACGTGATAAATAGATGCACATGTGTTAATTTTGTCGAAGAAAAAAAACCAACAATAGTGCATGTCGTAGGCTTTCCAACAAAAACGACAAGAATGGAAGAGATATAATGTATAAATGTGGGGTATCATACGAGGACGACGTCGACGATGAAGGCGACTAGGAAAAACGGTGACAATAATACGAGGCACAGGATGAGTTGATGATGGTGCCAATATATAATACAAAATCGTGCACACACACAAGTACACAGTGTATTCACTTTAACCTAAACTTCACTGTCATTCCGATTACTTGTGTGAGTGCGAACATTTTATTTATTAGAGCCATTAAATTTCGTTATGTATCGGAAGATATGTGGTGTAAAGCGAAGGTAACACTGCATAAAAAAACGATGGCCACCATATTTTTCATATTGTTCATTATCTTCACTGAAACATCTGCCTCCTTCTCTGACAACGAGCGGTTTCGTGGTAACGTGGAATGTACCCTTTCTCCTGAAAAAAAAATCTACACCTTCATGAAAACCTTGTATGAACGCATCCTATATGTCTCACTTCACTAAATTCTTTCTCAAAACAACTTTTACGGTTTCTCAATTGCTGCTGGTAATTACATATTGCATCGATGAGATCCTTTTTCAGGTTTGTGCATTTTCATTTCGAAGATAACTCTTCTCTTCAAAAACCGCACGACATATTTGCTCAAGTGCACACACATTTCCAGAGCTCTGGAATAATCTACGAAACTATGGAATGCATTGCGAAGTAATTCTTACATTTCTCCATTTACTCATCAAATCCGACGACTAAACAAGGAAAACTGAGTCGTATAATGTGGCTTGTGGAGTCACATAATTTGTATGGATTTACATATTCTTGTTTCATCAACAAATCGGAGTGAAAACAAAGGAAATTGAGCTGTCGCTCACACACAATCAATTCAACGACACGAGCTGAGCTCAAAGAACTGAAAAAAGATTTGCTTTTCTTCCAACATTTTTGCTGCGGAAGAAAGTAAAAAAAGAGAAAACAATGGTTTGAAACATGATCAAATGAATGATGTCTGTCGACTACTCTACTCCCAATTTCTCGAGTCAATGTCTTTGGTGATTTTCATCAACTTGATCAAAACTGAGACATGCATTTTCTTCCAAGAGAATTCCCCATAACCCGTCCCCCGTTTCCTGAGCATGCTCGACTAAAATGACTGATGATGTGGCAAAAACAAACCGAACTAGATTCCAGTTTGAGAATTTGTACAAATGTCTAGCTCATTGACAGTGCTTGTGGAGAACGAGTAAGCATGCTATTCTCGTGATTTGGCTTCGTACCACAGAGAGGAAAGGGTTTAAGGTGATGATTAAAATGATTTGATATGTGTGTTGAAAAGAGAAATGAAATGGGATCGAAATGAGGGAGGAATATTCAGCACGGAGTGGTGTGTTTGCATATCATATATTCGCCACGAGCTGAGGTACACAACCATAACTCGTAATATTTAAGCTCTTCCCAAGTCTGCATATAATTACTCAGAGAAAATACAGAGTGGGAAAGTGTTATAAGGATGATATATGCAAATGTCTCAACACAACTATTTTATGCTTTGGTATTGCTCTCTTTTTTAAAAAAGTAACAAATGAACAAGCACTTATGCCAATACAGATTGTCAATCACAAAAAAACACACTCACTCACACTTGTCCACATCGTTACCTGCTTCTTTTAAGCCTCAACGACGCATGATGGCGGTGGTATGGTGGGGAGATGAAAATTGTACCGTAAAACTCGCAGCGAAATGCAATCTGTTCATATGGAACACTCACGGAAACACGGACACTTTGCAAGTTTTTTGAGAGGAAGCGACAAGACTCAATACAACCGGTTCTGTCACATTTTTTTCTGCAATGCAAACAAACGAAATGGTTCAAATAAGCACTGAAAAACTAAAATTTCCACGATTTCCTTCAGTTCTTCATCTCTTCAGGGAACGCTACCTTTGTGAGATGTAGCTGCAAAATTTGTGATGCACACATATATATATACATGATTGTCGAGCTCCATCATTGAGTCTTAATTACCATATTAGTTACCTCACAACGAAGAGGAAGCAATTGACAGTTGAGAAATGTGACAAGTGGGGAGAATATGTCTGCTACGTAATTAGTACTTTAGAATATTTGACTTACCCTTTTCTCTCTCACCTTTCCCCTTAATCTCTTCTCGTGTATTTGTCACACCAAATTGAAACACCTTTGGTGGGTTAAGGCATACGTATCTGTCAGAGAGAGAAAGCTTGTTAATGGGATTTAAAGTGTACATATAGACATTTTTCGGATGTCCCTTCCACTCTCGCAGTGGAAACACGTGTTCTTTTCGTAATGACTGAGTGGCTGTGTCCTAGTAAGTCTCCAGAGTTTTGATGAAGGCACAATTATTGGACACTTCCCCCCTTCAGTCGACTTTCAGATGTAAGTGAATACGAACTTGTATAATATACATTTCTAGCCGCTCAGTTATGTAGAATTACAACATTATGGTGAGAACGAGCTCGTCTTTCTGGGTTTGGGGTATGGCAGTGAGTCATATGAGGCTCATCATCACCTCATTTTAAAAGGCATTTAATATGCTTGTGCTCGAGTCCTATCATCCTGTGCCCCATTCCAGAGTAATTACCACTTTAAGGAAATACTCAATTAAGCCTTCCACGATGATGATGAGTCTAGCAAAGAGCATGTAATTTAATGTACACATTTTCACGACGTCGATGATGAAGTCAAAGAGGATGTGAAATATCGTTAATCCTTGTGCTAAGTAGTAGCATTTTTCCTGGGGATGAAGGTTTCTCTCGCCAGACTTGAGGAAATGACAAGGACCTCTAAAACGATTGCATTTAAGCTGTCTGCTCTGTGAGACAATGTATTTCTGTCCCATTCATTCTACTTTGACGATGTGTACGTGAACGTAATTTGGAGTCACGCTCGTACGATGGTGTCGCGTTTCTTATCTAAATTGATATCCAATGGGGACTTTCAACTCTACAATTAATGAAAACGACAAAAGTATTATCCAGACTAATGCTCTAAGCTCAAATTTCTCTGATAATATGACGTGAGAGGAAAGTATAACTTTTGCATTTCCCTAGTTGTCATACTATGTTGAAGTTACAACAAAATTTGTTGGGTTGATGAAGCAATGACTTCAGTCGACGTGGTCACATGCATAGAAATATAATATGGATTGCAGTATTTCCTAAAAAATCATGTTGCAACTTGAGTAAGGCATTTTTGTAATGCACAAATACTGACTTTGGAGATTTCAGTAAAGTTTTTCATTCCACAATCGTTGCAAATAAATCAATTTATTAATATTCCTATTGCGTAATACACAACGCAGTGATTGACCCGAAAAATACATAAATTCAACAGGAAAATGACAGGAGTCAATAAAAACTAATTTTTGTTCATCACATCCATGCCACTATTTGTGAAGACTGTACCTAATGCACTACATTAAAGACATGCATGTCAATTAACAACTCTTTGCAATTTAGTGTGAAACGTTTAAAAACACAAGTTAGGTCATTAGTCCATAAATTTTCAATTTATAATTTAATTACAGCTAAAGACAGAAAAGTAACCTTTCTTCAAAAAATTATCGACAATGGTGTTTAAAACTTACCTGAGTCTCTCAAGGTTTGAGGGTTGATTAAAAAATTTCAAGTTGGTCACCCTCACGCCATGCTACCCTCGACGAGCTCTCATGAATGCTGATTTGCTACAGATACTCTGGATTGTGATCGGACTCACGAGCACACTTCGTTCAAGTTCAAGTGCCCATTAGAACGGTCACAAACCATACAATGTAATCTGTACTTAAGGGGAACACCCTGAAGTCGACTTGTAAACCCTCAGTCGTCTTCCTTCGGCATCGTGACAAGGGGTAGGCTCTCCCTTTGAGCGAAGTTATGGGGCAATGTGGCCTCATGGTTTCTTTCACCACCTTTTCATCCCTCTCAATCGGCTTATCAGGCTCCCCGATACTTGCTGATGTTATCGAATGTGCCTCTTCCACATTCGGAACGTCATCTTCTCAATCTTACCGTGAAGGGGTGAAGAAATTTCCCGATTCCACGAATCCGACTTGTACCAATCGTTGTTCCCAAAGGAGCGTCTAAATGTTGGCCAATTTTGACTTGTAAATTGTTGCACACTGACAAGGGTTTCTCATCGAATAACCTCAGCAGAACGGAACGGTTTTTTAGACAGAGGGAATGAGAACCTCGCTCAGATCTTGGCAACTGAGTGACTGACTGAGACGACTCCACTAAAATGTTTCCGGCAATTCCTCCAGAAAGTTCAGTCATACAACGAGTCGAGAGTGGTGCATGTAGACGTGCAGAGTACGCAAACACTTTCAACGACAGGGTATTATTGAGATATAGATTTGTCACGTCATTTTTTTTCTGCATCATCGTCATATCCAGCCATGATCCACGCACATTTAAGTGAACAGCACAGAGTATTTAAGGAGTATCGGCGATACTCATGCACACACGGTGAAACACGATCGACAAAAAGTCAATCTCGTTATTTTTTACGAAAACCAACTAATTCTCCCTACTGCTCTCTCTTTACTAATCTATTGTACCATCTCACCTGCAATGTATACCGCACTCTCGGCTGTGAGCTAAAAAATGGTGTAACCGTTTAGAAAATATGATATACTCATTCATTGATGTGTTATGAATGATTATTAAAAAGGTGGTAGGAAATAGGCGTGCGTACATTCAGCACGAGGAGAACACCACTCTTCTGCCCTGCACTATTCTTACTCCAGTTCTACTTCTTCATTTAAAACTTAACTGTTAAATTCTCTGCTGTGTGTTTGTGTTTCGGGAGGGTGAGAGGTGGGCAATGATGACAGTAATATTTTCTGCTGCAGCTTCTAAAGCATTCCTCAGAAATCGAAGACTGAGGTGGACAAGATATATAAGTAACCATGTATTAAGTTCCAATTTTATTGGAACTTATTTCATGAAATATGTATTCCAAGATCAAAGGTATCACAGTACCCCTATTTAAGAGGTTATTGCCTGTTCCGTGTCACTTGTTCATAATTTTACAATGTGGAAAGAAAAATACATATGTACTTTTAGTAGACACAAAAACAGTTCTTCAGAGTTAACAGTTCATTAACCAGTAAATAGTCCTTCAGTCGGACCCTAAAATTATTGTAGCTTTGGATAAGTCGTAATTTTTCTGGAATTAAATTCCAGTAATTTACTGCACTCACACTGAACAACGAAGTACCCATATTAGTTTTTGGAATGTGTGGAGCTCTATAAAGATTGCCAAATCTGGTTTGATGATCATGCGTATTTCTTATTTTAATAAACATTTTAATTTCCAAAAAAATGGTTCAAATCATAAATATAGTGTAATGTAATGAAAAAGGGCGAGAAACAGGATACAAAGGGGTCACGATATAGTAATAATCATTTGTACTTCGCTAGTTGTTTTATGAACAAATCCAGTCGTCGATTTCTGAGGAGTGCGTTATCTTCACTAGAACAGACGACACAATTAGAATAGAACGGATAAGAATGGATGTTTTCTTTGATAAAATTGTTAGCTTGTTAAAGCCAAGTTAGCTTTTAGACTATGGTATACTCTATATCGCTCGTTGTTTATCAGAATTGTTCCTGCAATTTTTACATTGACTGATATGAAGATATCGAACAAAATTCACAACTACATGGATGAAAATAAGTTGACACTAAATTTCTCTAAAATATACGTCAACACCTGTCCCAAGATTGTTTGACAGTTTTCTTATAGATTGTCATAACTACACTAGTGAGTGGAAAACATTTCTCACGCTAACATTTATTTGTTTACTAACCCAAAATTGTTAGACAGTATTATGACACATTTTGTACATCAGTTAAAAATGCAGAAGCACAATCTGAAAAACAACGAGCGATATCATGCTTAAACATGTATCTGGAATTTTTCAGCAATAATCGCAGCAAATATCTTTACTAGTCTCTGGTCCTAAGCCTTACTTTCTAGCATCCGCATGAATCCCAGGAGAATCATGGTGGTAGATAGAAAAGTATTTAAAATACGTTATAATGCCTCCATACTCTGAGGATTGGGAACCGAGGGCTTCCAGCTAGCCACACACGTTCGATCTCGTTTTGTAAAAGAGATGTATTGTATAGTTAACGTATTATTATTATTTTATGCCTATTTGTTTCTCCTGGAGTGTGACTAGTTGTTCCAAACGAATGTTTTTATAATTTCTCATCCTCATCTTATTTTTTAAACGAAGCTCTTCAAAAGGAGAGCAGTAGGGAGTGAATCTACAAGAGTTCGTTTACATGTGGAATACTCAACTTAATAAAGACAGTGTGCATGCATACCAGCGGATTTTTTTTTCAGGAGCAGAAGCACATATGCCACAGGTGTTTCGTTGATTGAATATTCATCATTCATTATGGTTACCACAAGTGAAGCTGAAAAAAGTACGCAAGAACGACGGCTTGACAGCAGAGCATCGCCATTACCACACCACACATTAAATAGTGTGCAGCTGTATTAAAAAACGTATTTTGAGAGTTGAGGTTTTCATTATTGGTAATACCAGCAGAACTCCCTGCATCTCTGTCATTTCGAATGAAGTGATATATGCTATGATGGCTGGCTCGTAAACTCGTTGAAAAACGTAACGCCTCACCATCCTTCCAGGTTAAGTGAAATGATGGTAATTCAGTTCACAAGGAAGAAACTAAGTGTATAAAACAATAATACGTTTCTATCTTTAAAGGAATCCTATGGGGTAGAAAATATGCTTCACGAATGTCTCCAATTCAATCGCGAATAAACTTTAAGAATTATTTGAACGCTCTTGTTTCCTTCCTGTCCTGGAGCTTGGTAGCTAAACGAATATTATGACAAAACAATGATTTTTTGGCCACACGGGGTGTGGGAATGCATGTCACAAGCCTCAACAAGATACCTCGTTGCCGTGGAATGTGTCTATTTAAAATGTGTGTAAGGGCCCAAACCAAGAAGCAGACAGTCTTCTTCAAAGTTTGATGTAATAAATTGGTTGCTAAATAAAAAATTGTATTAAGACTAACATCGACGACATATTTCATGATTTTATATTAGTAACACAATTGGAATTACTACCAACGTTGTGGAACTTCAACAGAGAGAGAGTCAAGATTTATTCATGAGGTCAGCGGCCTCCCGCGTTTTGTGCTTTTCGCCAATTAGCTACACACTGATAGATATTCCAGTTCCTCGCAGATGCAATCATTCAGGTAACCTCGTTTAAACATGTAAATTCTAGTTGGCGCATTAAGTTTTCATCATTTTTGAGCTAAGAGCAATGAATTTGTGAAACTAATGCCTTTGAGTGCTACAATTTCAAATTTTTTGGTCGCAACGTTCTTGGTCTGCAAGCAATCTAATAAGCTAATAAAGATGGGCCTACAAAAATTACAATTATACAATAATTGATAATGGCAGTGAAATGATAAATAGTATTTCAGAATGAGACATTCATAAAAAATGACGCTCCACTGCTATGCATGCGAGTGTGGACATACGCAAGAGAAATGCATGAATCCAAATCTGTACGAGAAGGCTTTTCTGACAACAACACAACAAAGGAGCCATAGAAAGTTGGCAGATGAGACTGCGACGCGCATCTACCAAGCATTCCAACATGTGCACAACAATTGCATTGAGATGTGTGTAAAATGCAGGCAATATTTTCTTTTAATTCCGTCAGCAAGGTTGTTGAATAGTGTTGAATCTCGGGAATCAAATTCCGATTTTTTGAGTATTCAGTATTAAAAAAGGTTTAGGAAAGTTGTTGATTGAGCAGTTTTGCTGGAGAATCTCGATTTCGAGTGTGAACTCAAAACCTTGTCGTTGGGTCAGTGTGAAGTCTTTATTTGTCAGTTGTCGGTGGGTCGTGTTGGAATTGTTGATTGTCAGGTGTTGGAAGGAAGGTTCGTGGTAAATTTGTCAAATGTATTGTATTTTTGGTGAACTGGGCTCTTCCCAAGTTTGCAAATGGAGTTGGAGAGTTTTTCCTGATAATTGTTGTTGAAATGTACTAATTGTGTCATTTGTTGTTGTCATTGATAGATAATGGAAGCGGAACAAATGGACACGTCGGGGACGAAGCGTGGAATGAAGAGATCCCACTCGTTCTCCACGGGCGACAACAAAATGGACGGGGATGGCCCTTCTTTACGATCCATGGCTTCTCGATCTGAACGGTTGTAAACTTCGTCGACAGTAAGCGTAATGTGTTTGTACGTTTGTGTGTAATTTCATCGTTACATTGTTTATAATAATGTGAAGTTAAAAACGAAATGAACCGCTGTTCCCGTTTGTAATAAAGAGACACTCTACGACTGCATTCGCGCTTGGTGTTGACGTACTTTTCATTAAAAACGAGATTCACTTTTATTAGAAAAATCTTACTTCGATATGCACATTACAAGTAGCAATACGAGAACGACTACTAAATATCTAATACCTCGTTCAAAATCCAAGTCCATGGTTGTTTGTTGCGAACATATTTTTATACACTCTGCTTATTATGAAAAGTCATGTATTAACTCGAACGTAATTGCGTATGTGAAGCGTCTTCTACTGTCCGGTGGATTTACCATGTAGTACATCTCCCGCTTTCTGCTCTCACGTCATATTTAAAACGAACTAGTTTAGTCACAGTGAAAAGTTACAACGAACGAATAAATAAACCCTTAGAAAATAAATACTGTAAATAGGTACCGAAAGATTCACACAAGACTTATGCCAACATCCCTCTACCGTGTCAAGGTAATACGTATACTGTTCCCAAATCCAAATGAATTTTGATGAGCTTTCTCCGTGACAGGAATTCAGCTACTCAAATCAGGCAAATATCAAACTTTTCCGACTGAGTGATAATAGCAATTTGATAAACACTAACAAATTTTCGCCTTTCTACGATAGTGGAATAACATACAAACTTCATTTAATAACAAATAAAAGTTTGAATCAAAAATAGTCCAATAGGATTTTAATACGAATAAATTACTGCATCTAAATGTCATTCCTAATCTTGGGAAAAATTCGTCACGTCATTAACTAAACGCATTAGAAGCTAATCCCTATCTTTCGGTACCTAAAAACTAGTAACACATAGTTTAGAAAATTGTTACACCTAGTAATTTAGCCTTACTCAATCAATCGACACTTCTAACTGATTTACAATCTCATTGTACGACAATACCGCTTTGTGATAGAATAGTAAATACCCTGGGCTGTTCAAAACTTCATCTCTGGACGCACGGGTGATGATGTGGTCGTCACATTTAAACCATTGATTAGTCCCATGCTTGATGTACGAGTAATAATGACCGCCTTCGAAGGAGCCTATATGGTTCACGACGGCGTACAAGTGGTACCTACAAATTTCAAATCAATTCGTTCAGGTCTTTCATTAATTTGCCTTGGTTAACAATACACATATCCTTTGCTTATTTGCAAAGGACATACTGCATTTACTCTAAGTTTCAAAAAAAGTTTATCTGTCTTTTAAAGTTTCTGAAAACCTGTGTATTTAATTGCAACTTGTGCCTTGCAAATAATATATCAGATATGTCCTTTGGAAAATTGGAGTAAATGCAATAATACGCCGTTTCGCAAGTAAGAGAGCGATATGGAAAAAACACGTACCATCTCCTCATATCCGCGTTTCTTTCATACAGCGATCCTCGCTTGGATTTTGTTTTGTGAGTTGTGAATGGGGTCAAGTCCAGCTTTTCCGGGAAGCGAACACACGTGTCAATCTTTTTACATGTAGCACTGTTTGAGTGCTCAAACCTCTGCAAGATGAATCAAAAAATTAATCAAATATGACTTGATTCAGTTATAAGCGATCTTGAGTATAATGTCTACGAATGTCAGTGCAAAAACAATGTTCATCATCTGAATGGCATACCTTGAGATGCAAACATAATATTACAGGTAGTACTTGGAAATGCAATTGTTTAGTTGATTCAGTCTTTCTTCCACAATCTGAGCATTGAATCATACTCCCAGGACCAAGGTGTTCAACACGTGTATACCTCGTCAGAACGTCCTCAAGGTCAATAGCTTTCTTCGGGTCTGAAGGATCCGAAATTATGTCTAGCGAAGTGTCCCAGAAAGGGTCCACCGTAATACTAACATGCCTATTACAACAGCAACATCAACATTTTAATAAAAACAATTAATTATTAAAATAATAGACTCAACATATAAGTGAAGTAAGACGTACCCACAGACGGTGCATGTGACAGCCGACTGGAGTCGACCGAGAAAAATAATATCAACCACACAGTTGCACGCCATCCCGACAAAATTCGAAGCGAAATGGAGGTGGAGAGCATCGAGAATAGCTATGAAAAATTCATGAGCGTCTTGTTGCTCGTATCCCGCTAAATGGTGGGCATTATCCCAAATTTTTGGAAGCAAATTATGCAGACTAAGGGCAGTTTTTGATCCATTATAAAACTGGAATAAGTTTTAACATATTTTTTTTTCATTATTAGTCCACGTTCAACGTTCCTTCATCAAATCTCTGCAATACAAATTGAAATGTTAAGTACACCGGTGATGGCAGGCTTACCTCTTGAAACAGTTCAAACAGTGGAGTGATAATACAGGGTTTCTGCTGTTTCGAATCGTGTTTCTCTGACTTGCAATCGATCTTCGACGACAGGAAGAAATCGCGAAGCAATGGGGTGTGTATCAACGACTGGATGATGCAATTCATAAAGCAGGTGTGTCCTAGGTTTACTAACCCTCGCATTCCGAACGTCGCACTCGGAACGAGACACGTTCCAGACGTGCCCCCATACCTGAGAAAACGGTCTGCAAAGGGAATCCCATTGATCAAGGGGTCGTATGAAATACCTCGAATGAGATGGGCTCTTCTCCAGTTGAGCCGGTCCAGTGTGACGACGTCAGGTTCGTAAATGTAGTCTGTGCATTTGAAACAATAGAGCGCTCCCGAGTTCAAGTCACACACTACAACAAGAAATCAAAAGCAACAGTTAGCTTTTCCTTCAATGACTTGTCGATACCTTAACTCGGCAAAGAGCCAAACGATTTTCAACAAAGAACAACAATTGATCCGGATACGATTTGTCGCATGAAAAACGTAAAGTCATGCGAGCTTCTGTAAAAATTCACCAATTTTGAGACTTGAGCAGGATTTGTTTAAACGACCTAACTATGGCTCTGTGCTGTTCCGAATGGGAAATCGGTTTTCCCCTTTCAGAGTTAAGGTACCGTTATACACTACATATCCTACAGATTTGACCGAAATTTTAACCACCTATGGTATGCCCAGTCTCCTTGTAGTGTCCCCTCAAATGTCCTGAACGAACGCACGCAAAGTAGATACAGTGTAAACAGGCGTTTATCGTGCTGTCCACTCGTTTACACACAAAGCACTTCCCAACTCGCAGCTAAACGCAAAAGGAACAAACTCTCTAATCATTACCGTCGTAACATAACATAACTTGTTTGGAAGAGTAATCACCTTCAACGCCATCGATCCCGCGCAGAGTCCCGTGACAAAGCTGGCGTGCACTTTGGCATAAGTTTGTAGACCGCCGTTGTTCTTCAATCGCATCCAGTGTTGACATGTAGATCGCTGCGCAACCTTTGGCCGGCCGCCACTCCGGTCTGCAAAAAAATTAGAACAAAGCAAAATCATCAACAAGTGCCCGCATTTTATTATATTGTCAACCGTTGCGAAACCAAAGAATTACGAGACAACCATATAATGTGTGACACTCACCCATTGACATTCGATTGTACGACGACATCAGAATGTCCTTGGCAAACTTGGTTTGTAATCGTTACAGCAAAAAATAGAATACTTGGAGGTTCTGCCTCCTTTAAGATATTCCTCGCGGACTGGCTTGACGACCAGTCTCAGACATCAGAGGGAATTGTATTAACGACTCCACTGACGGCAACGTCTTGTGTCGCCACAAAATGATTTCAGTCCTTCACTTTACACACGTAAACTACTTCGTTTCCCGTCAACGGAGACTGCCGACACCGTTGCGACTCGTCCTTTGAGAAATGTCAACCGTGAATCCGGCGTTATCGATGGTGGCGATGACTAACTTTGTCACTCATAGAAGTTCAATGCGTGCTGATTCGATCTTCTGGTCATAAATACAATGTGAAAAAAACAGAGTTCCGCAAACAGTTGCCGTGCTTCAAAAATCAAAGAGTCTTGGTGTTGTGAGTGTGGTGCAAGTCAACGGCAATGGGCTATGGACCTCTGGGTTGAGAGGTTGAGGATTTCTTCTTTGAAGAACTGTCCATTCAGTTCGTCTCTCTCTCGTCTCTCCGGCCTCCGAGACAGCCGAGCTTGAAGGAAAACAGCAAAGCACAAAATTGAGCATGTAGCATGTCTACCTTATTCGAGTGTCCATGTATAATATGGTGGATTGAAGTGTTCACTTTACCATGTTACGAGCCACATCTCGTATTTCTCATATCTTAAATCCTCAACAGCAAAAAGGGTTCAAGAAGAAACATCACGAGATCAGCTTTTCCTCCAATTTCTGTATTGTGTGTCTGTGTGGTACTAGCTTCCAAAGATACTTTATTGTGCATGTCCATGTGTCTCTGTAAACCGGCGATATGCGAGCGTCTACGTTTGCTCGAAGTAGCGCGGACTCAATTTCGGGCTGAACTGTGCAAAAAAAATGATTATTTTAGAAGTACAAGCAGTTTTACGGAAAGATAGTTCCCACCTTGTGGATATAGGACGTCGAAAAAAAGTTCCCGGGTCTTTTTTCCCATTCATTTGCGAATGAACGTTATGCAAAAAAGCTCATTTACATAACAATAATAGAATTAATTTACATATGAATAGACGAGGCGGTCCTTCCCCATTGTTTAGACCTGGGAATTTTTTGCAGTCCGAAAAGCTCAAAATGACACCAACATTAAAAGTAAGGATCTGTATGAAATTAAGTAGAGATAGCTCCTTTAGTGGATGAAGTAAATGGGAAGCTTCCAAAGCCAATTAGGTCATCCTCGTTTATTTGACACGTAGGCAGTAATCTCTAGCAATTTCCATGCTGTAACAAGAAACCTCTGTGAAGTTTGTCCACCGAAGATTGGTTACTTTTTTAAAGATTTGGTACGAAGTTATTAAATAAGTTAGCTGGATGGATAATTGTTATGCTGGTAAAACCAGAGAGAAAAACTATGAACTGTACATTTGTATTATTGCAAATATTTGTATTGTAAATGACTTTCGGTAGTAGTTTTGGTAATGCTTTTTGGCTACTCAAATCTCAAATACTAGGAAGCCAGACAGACAGACATCGTTCAGTACAACTTACAAAATTGAGACAACCTTTTCTCTGCTTCACTTCATCTTTCCGAGCGTCGAGAGCATGAGCATGGGAGCGAGAATGCATTGTTGCAATGCATCTAATGCCAGGTGAGCGTACCTTTTGCTTAACATTTTCAGAGGTACTACATTATGCGTTGCCTGAACTAATAATATCCTCTGTTGAACTCGAAGAAACAGACTGAGAATGCATATTTATGCAAAGGTACTTTTGCATTCATCCCAATTTAAGCTTTATTCGTATCCTTCTGGACTCTCAGTCCTTTCCCTTTCATTCCTCGTCTAATCCTGCTCATGCTCCCTTTTCCTTCCATTATTGTGTCAGTCATCACAAGGACAATGTGATGCAAGCTCAGTGTACTCACCAGTCTCGTCATCTTATCGTCACCTTATCGATTTCTTGAGAGGTTCGCCAATTTTTTACCGTGACTCCGTGAAAATGTTGGGCAACATGTTTGTGAACCTCGGCGTCACACTTATCCTCTGCTTTGCAACGATATGCTCAGGTTCGAAGGAGGGGAATGAAAAGCGAAAGTTTTTGTGTTCCAAATACCAAATCTGGTTGTTCTCCATTATATTATTGACTGCTTGTGAGGCCTAGTAACTGTGACGATTTTGTTGTTTCCTTCAGGAAAGATTTCCACACGATGTTTCGAATGCAGTTCCCGCGGAGAGCGTGGGGACTGTAAGGACCCGTTCACGAACAATGCGACGTCGATTAGGGACCTTCCTGGAAATGCTGTCACCATGTCCTCCTGTCCTTCGGGGTGGTGCCGAAAGCAGATGGACGGTCTTCATGGACCTGCAGATGGTAAATATTTAACTAGCCTTTAGTTCTCACACATTTATAATTAGCAAGTTGACGTGACATTTGATCTCTTTGTGCAGAGTACGGAGCGGCGACGGAAAGGGCCTGTCTTCAACTTGCACCCCCTGACGGGGAGGAGCGGTGTGCAGAAGTTACAATTCGGAATAAACTCACACTCTTCTGTGTCTGTCGCGGGGATCTTTGCAACTCCGCTCCGAGTCTGAAGTCGCAACTGGCTTCCACCTCAATGATATTAATTGCGTCAACAATTGCCGGTCTCGCAAGTCGTCAATTCCTCTGTTTGTAGCTTGTTTTTTTACACGAATGGACGACGCAACACGAAGTTTCATACTCGGATTGTGCTAGTTTCCAATCCTTTTAGTTTTTGTAACACAGTACGCCATATAAATACTCGTAAATGCAGGAAGGAGAGAAAGGGACTGTCGAGAAATTGTATTTTTGTACCGCTCCGCTAAAATTTACTTTCACATTCTTTGCCAATAGTTTGAGATGAAATAGCACTATGAAGTTGGAGCTTGTCGATTGTGGCTCACCAAAATTGAATGCTTCATGGACGTAATAAAATGCTCAACGATTCGGTTTCCGCCAGTGTGAAGTATTTTTTTTTCAATAGAAGGTTCTACGGCATTTTACCTCAATGCACTCCCACAAATTTTTGCCAGGATTTCCAATGCCCATTGTTTGCAAAGATAAACGCTGTTTAACCAAAGAGATTGTCTTTTCAAGCTGTGTCTTTATTGAAGAACGTTCCCATTTTAATTTCACTGTTCATTTAGGAACATTAATTTGAGATTTTTTTTGGAGGTGCACTTTTTTGTACTGGTTACATCCTTTCTTCTCCTCAGCCTCAGCCTTCTCCTCCTTTATCACTCATAACCAGAATCCTCCACTTCCGAGTACTCCGCCGCTTGTGGGATGTGTTTCACAATTCTGAAGTTAATTGAGGAGATATGACGGTCCATAAAGAAATTGTAGCATGCCAATTCCATCTTGCTCAGGTTTGACCGCATCGTCCCAATCTTGCATGACATTCCTCTTGGAAAGGGAGAAATACAGGAAAGACCTAGGCGCAACACCAGAACAATGTGCTATCATGTTTAATTTTTGTTAACGTTTTCACCGAGTTAAACTCGACTATTAACGCGGGAAGCTTTTCAGCCACCACCATGAAGTTGAATGGCGCATCATACACCGTAATAAATCATGATTTTACAACCGCGACACCAATAACAAATGCTTAGTTTCCATCACTATGAAGATACGCCATCATTACTCCCTCTTCAAACTAACTGCCCCAGTATACTAGACCGAAAGTTGTACTAACAAACGTTGCAAAAAATCTGGATCAAAAGTTCATCTAAAACTAGTTCGTTTTTTCCCATTAAAAACCAAACTACTTTCAGCTCTTTCTGTGTGAACCCGAATCGCTAAATAAGTGCATTTATATAAATATAAATTTTTCTAGAATTTCCCATGGTGTTTAAACATTCAAAAATGTCCTTCTGGCACACAGACAAACACACTGTCTTACTTTGATAGAGGATCCTCACAAGGGAGCACGAGTCAAACAGAAACGACCTGAAGTGAGCGGTCTGAACGCCGGACGCGCAAGCCCTCATGAGTTCACCAGTGACGTCCGACAATCCGAGAAAGAAGTCCGTCTTCGGCAGAAGTATTGCAAACTTCCCAGTACTTTCTACCGCAGTCTTACTAGCCGCTTTGTCTCCACGATCCGGTTTTCCCTTGCCCTCCGCACAAGGAACCTCCTGCTCCTTGTCGTCAGTCTCATCAGTCGTAACATTATCGCTTTTTATAGATGTTTGAGAAACTGGAAGCTCAAATGTCAATTTATCCAGTAGTTCCTCGTACGACAATAGTCTTCTCTCTTTGAAAAATGTGTACAAAGCGAGAGCCTCGATGAACTCTTGAATTCCTACGAAAATCAGAGACGAAGTAGTAAATGACAATTTTTTTTTGTGAAACGATAAACTAAAGGTGACATTTTTGCCTGGACAATTTACCGGGACTATATGCTCGCAAAAACATCCATCGGTCTTGGTTGTGGAGGGCGAGGGCCAAGCCGCGGAAGCACTTGTCACTGGTGAGGATCCACTTCAGTTTTTTCTCTGCTCTTTCCAGCACGGAGACGTCGCTGCAACAAAGACATTTATTAACTGTCTCTCCAGTAATCTTAGGTTCATTTTTAAAACTTATTTCCGCATCCTCACTCAAAATAGCCAAGAATCGTTGAAATCGTCTTTTTCGACTCCCACGTGATGTCACGACTGTACCTACTGATGTCCTCGAACTTCCTGTACCGAACTTCGAGATTGTCACCAATCGTTTTGAAAGCAGACTGGGTGATTTTTTCCGTTTCCCCCTTCCCAATTAAGTCACTCCCGCACTGCTCTGCCATTTTTCGGCACTGCCAAACTACTATGCAGCTGAAGAAGTAGTGACGGGGAATATTGACATGATCAAAGCCAGGTAAGTCAACCCCACTGGAGAAAGTTTGGGGGGATGTCACGTAGGTATTACTTTCTCTCTTTTTTATTCTCTTCAAAAATTCTCTGCATTTCCCACGGAGAGCATGAGGGAGTTGGATTGAAGTAGTTGTTCAAGTGAGAGTTCTGGTGGGGTGTTACAATACCGTGTGCCTGGTACGCTGACATATATCCATGCAGACTTCATTCTTGAATGCATTCCTTTCAAAAGTCTGCCTCTGCCGTACTCAGGTTAATTGTGTCAGCTTTAATGCTCATTATGAGAGAAATTTTAGCCGGTTCTTTACCGACGTGTGGAGCAAACTAGGAAAATATTTCGTAGCTTTGTACTCCTAGAGAGGGATGACGCCCACAATTGTCACGTGTTCAATAAATTGCTTGAGTTACGATACGTATTTTATTTTATTGAGAAATGCACAACGATGAAGAACAAAGGAGAGCATTATGTGTTTCGGATTGGCACAGCGGAGTTGGCAACTTTGCCCTTTCTTCGTCTGATGTAGCTACTTTAATACTTTCTACTTTTCTAGCCCACCAGGGTAATGATGTGCATATTATATGTTTATGATCGCATGCTACTTGTCCATTTTAAGTTCTCGGTTCTTTGCCGACTCCTCCATTCTCCGGAAGGAGTATATATCTGTTCATTCTACCGGCTCATTGCCGGCGAAGAGAAGATCCGAGTATTATCATGCATAACAATGAGAATGACACACACCCGAACACCTTACCTATGCTCTCTCTCTCTCAGGTTTTTTTTTCTTTCGACTTTTTGGCCGAGTGCTCCAATACGAGTTTCCTGTGCTTTCACTCGTGCTTTGTCATGTGCGATACGGGGTTGTAGAGTGTAAATGAGATGCTTCTTTTGTGCAATGTATAACGGGATACGAATATTGTAGGTGGATAAAAAGTCACGTCCCGCTCTCGTTAATGGAACTTTTTTTTGATACGCTGTCGATATCAAATACGCTCTCACACCTTCAGTCTCAATGACACCAGTGGCGTTTTTGATTGATCAGAAATTGGACACATTCCTTTTGTAAAATCAGTGCAAATTGCTCTGATTTTGTACCCCGCGCGGATACGATTATTGATAATTTTGAGTTAAGTTTTATCCTTAATTTTTATCATAGAAAAGAGTCTCGTTCGTAAAAAAAATGGATTTTTTGCCTTTTTACTAAAGAAAGTGCGTGCAATGGCGATGACGAATTTGACAAGTATGAATGAGGAGAAAATGCAAACACTCATAATAATAGTTTATTTCTCCTACGCGATGTGCTTCTCTCTGTGGATGAAATGACTTATCTTGTTTTCACTTCAAACATTCGATAACGCTCTGTGATCAATTGAACGGTCAAAGTTTGTGTTTGTAAGTTATTTCGCATGGAGGCAGGGGTGTTTGGCAAGTTCTTTCAAGTATTCATTTGTGTGGTGTGTGAATACAACAAGCATCGCGGAGAAGCTCATGGAAATGCATGAGAGAGTCCAAAGGTCTTACTGAGTTGAACTGATTATAACATAGTCCCAAGTTAAATGCAATTTGGTGATGATGATGAAAGTATAAATATCATTTATCATCATGTTCCTCGTGAAGTTGAGAAAGAACGAGAAAGAGTATCAAGAGACCTCTCACACGGAGTGGAATGGACTCACGTGATGAAAGAGAGAATATTATAATCTTAGTTCTGGTTCTCTCCTCTTAAAAAAATTCCTGGCACAGTACTCTCCTCGCAAGAGGGTCCGAAGAATGAAGCAACGTGCTCATTTCAGACGAGGAAGGAGCATGCTTCTCTGTCTCGGAGTCAGAGAGGTGTACCGTGTGAGGGAATACCAGAATCCAGACTTTGCTTTGTGGAGGAGCACACTCACACGAACGGGTTAAAAATCCATTCATAATGCCATCTCATACATGATAAGCCCACGATTATGAACGTATTGGGCCTTATCGAGAAATGTGCGCAAACTATATGCGGAGAATACATCGATTCCAATAATTTACTTGATTACTTGTCGAGTACAAGCATCCTCTCATCTTGCCCTTATCGGAGAACCGTTCCCAAGATAAGGACA
>JAHZMW010003407.1:0-104252 GCA_027743745.1 Alloscopus bannaensis | reverse complement strand
TTACGTAAAGAATACAATGAGATAAAAGTATGTTGTGTGTGTAATAGGAAAGTGGTAAATAACGGAGAAAGAGAAACACGTTACATGGTCGCGCGAAGCGCGACCTACAAAATGGCGCCCGTAAGGGCGCCGAAAAATTTTTGGACGGGCAGGAGGGGGGCGTGAAAAATCGGTATTTGAAAGTATGATTTTTTTGTTGAATAACGTATATTTTACAGCTTTTCTTACAGCTTAACACTGCTTACGGTAGACGATAGAAGTACAGTGTTTACGGATTGGTGGAATGTTTCAGTTGAGATTTTTAATTTGTTCTAATTAATAATCGGAATCTCTTTTATGAGTTACAGAGCAGATGCAATGGTTTGCTAGGGATTACTAGCAAATCAGATACCCATGGTGGACATTGACGTAACGATACATCATCAGAGTGAGCAAGGGAGCAACACCAACCTTTTGCGGTCAAGGTCATGTAGTCCTCAACCAGTTCATCTTTAAAAGGGAATAAACTAACACGAGTAATGTCAAAGGTTTTTTTAAAGGTATGGGTAATTCTGAAAGCATCAGGACTTTAGATAACTAACACAATGTGAGCATTAATTGGGCAAGGTTTAATTACTACAGTGTGCATAATACTCTCTCTGCTTCATAGGCTCCCTTCTGCTGACTGGTGGTCGGTTCATAATACTCCAGCATAAATTAAATATTGATCACTCAATCTTACAAGGATGACGGAGTAAAAGTTGCGTACAATAACATCGATCAATGATCAATTCACATGTCCATCATGGATATCTGATTTGCGGGTTACCATTTAATATAACGATACTAAAAGTAATATTGTATTTATTTATGGTTTGAGACAAACTATGCGATAATTTCGATGCATTTTAAACAATAACGAATCGTTTCAGTCAAAGTATTATTAGGTCGTTTATTGTTTATTAAATATGTAATATTTGAAATTATTATAAGCATTTCTACAAAATGATAATTTTAATGTTTCATTCAATGATATTACATGGTACTTGGGCTCTGTAGAAAAGTAGAACTAAATACACGAGTACCTTTTTCGTTGACTGTTAAAAATAAAGCATGTAACATAAAATATATTTCCTATGATTTGCATAAAGAAGATTATCTTGTCTGAAATTGTATTGTAATTGTATTGCATATTGTAATCATGTCTGAAATTAGTAACAACTAAATACTTATATTAAAGTTGCAATAATTGGAATTTGCTACTTCGTCAGAACTTCACTTACCACTTGCTGTTAACTCTCCTAATAATATTTACCGACATTGGGTCACGTAACCAGATAAGTTTGTCAAACCCTATGTAATCATACTTATCCACGACTCTTAATTGTTGTTTCTAATATTAAATTGTAACGCTAAGTTAAAGTTTTTATGAATTCAGACAACTTAAAACTTACTGAGAGAAGACTTTGCCGTTACATCATCCATCCATCTAATTAAGTATTACTGTTTCAGTCAGCGTTTTCTTGTTATTTTACTACAAAACAAATCAAATATTACGGTTAAAGTTCTGTTTTTGTCTGTGTTGTCAAAAATGGATGATGTGATTTGCAAAACGTACTGAATAAATCGTAGAAAGGGTGTTGATTTTTTTGCATTATATGTAAAAAGAACTGAAAATCATTTGCAAAGTCGTTACGCTACATGTATTGCATAATCGCATATAAACTTAATTTACATCACTACAAGTGGAACGTCTGGGAAATGTAACGAAGCTCGTGTAACGGTTTCTTTCATCTAAATTCAAGAACCATAGAGTTACAACATTACACCAATATACATAGTACCAAGCAAGGCACTTTTCCAGAGTCAAAGAATGCTTTCTTTACTTACGTTATACACGCATCGAATGTTTCTTGTATGCAAATTCACTTTGACCGAATTCACATAATTCACTCTACGCATGGAGAAGAGAACCTGACTTGCAATCACATTTTTATCTCCATCTCGGTGATTTGCAGAAAGAAGGGCTCAAAGTGTAAAGTTCGTTTTAGTTTTGCCACACCTACTTATAAACCCGCAATTTGACAATTCTCTATTTAACTATTTGTTCCCGACGGTTGAAGGTCATCTAATTCATTGCGCAGCGAACAAAAAGGTTTAAGGTGAAAACTAGTGACTAGTTGATAAGTTGACTAAATGTATTTACCTAAGTACCTATTTGTACGTATAAATGTACAGTGATAGAAACGTGCATCGTCAGAATTACTGGCACCTGTCGTTAATTAGGTATGTGTTTTTTATTTTCGTTTTTTATTAGTTGGACATTTGACGCATGATGGATGAAATGGCAAATAGTGGTACTCCTCCCAGTACTGGTACGACGAAGCCGGAGAACGTTCCCGTTGGTGGTGGAGACGATAATAAGCAGAAAGAGGAGACCGGAAGTGATGCGCCTCTGCCAAGCGGTAGACGACCATTTTATGAACGAAGAGGGGGATACGGTTCTAGGACACAGGGGGTCGAGCCTCCTTCTCCGATTGAAATTCCAACTGAATTACTTCCCGAAGGTGCGGTCGACATCACAAAGAACCAGTGCAGGAAGCTGTGGAAGCTCGTGTTGCAACATGGTGTGAACGGTGCCGGCGAGGACTTGTACCCTCCACCTCGTGAAGGAATGGTTGCTAAAATTCATTACACTTCTTGGCTGCTCAAAGACGAGCAGAAGGTTGTGTTTGACAGTTCCCGATTCTTCGACAGCGACGATGAGCCGGTTGAGTTTGTCATAGGGGATTTTCAAGTTATTAGAGCAATTGACGAAGGAGTTCGAACAATGCAGGTGGGAGAGACGGCTTTACTCATTGCTCACTTTGACTATGCTTACGGGCGGTACTCCGAGAGGAAGGCGAATTTTGCTAATATTCCCAATGAGTCCTTCATTTGCTCAGAGGTGGAATTACTGGAAGTGGCTGATGAAGTCATTCCGGACTTGCCGAAGGAAATTGTGAAGGAGACTGTTACTGAGAATCCAGATGGGCTAATGATGACGGAGAATGCTATTGCTTTCGGTAAAAGTTTGTACCTTTTAATAATATCACGCCAATCTTTCATTGTAATGTTAATTGTGATTTTTTTGCTTCGCAGTTACAGTAGAAGGCTTCTACGAGGACAAAGTGTTTTTTCCCAAAATTACCTTGCCCATTGTTTGCGGAGGTCGATGGGGATATACTGAGGCAAGTACTGTATCAACCGAGATTCCCGATGCTGTGGGACAAACCGTGTTCACAATGAAGGAAGGAGAGAAAGCCTGGATTACTGCTACTGGGATGTCAGCGTATGAGAAGGACTTTGAAAGCAAAGGAAGCGGATTAAATATTTCTGCCGGTGACACAATCAAGTTTATGGCTGAAGTCAATGAAATCGAAGAGGTACAATAATATGTCAGTTTAAATTTTCATAATAGACAAAGAAAAAGTTACCGCATGTAGGTACCCAGCTTAAAAAGACTTTTCGTTAACGTTTCTATTTTCTGTTTTTTTAGCTGTATGATCCATTTCTCTTATCCCTGAAAGAAAAAATTGAGTACTGCGAGGAGTTGGTCAGGAAGGGGGTACTGTATCAAGGGTTGGGGTGTGATGAAGCCGCAGCATCAAAGTTTGCCAGGGTTATAGAATATCTGGAGGAGGCAACGCATTATTTGAAGTCAGTTTCTGAAGATTTGTCGAAGCAGTTGAATGTGCTCCTTTTTGCTGCGCTCATGAATCTCGCAAAGTCATTTTATAAACTGAAGTTCATTAGTATGAAGGATGCTTTGAAGAATTTCGAGAACGCTGGTTGCCTAACCTCAGTTGATGGGTTTGAGGAAGCTTATTATGAACGTGGATTACTTTTGATGACTGCAAAAGAGTACGAAGCAGCCAAATTGGAATTTAATAAAGTGGTCGAGCTGACTCCCTCACAAAATGGGACGCTTTATTTAGAAGCGAAGAAGAAGGCTGTGGAAGCTAATGATTTGGCAGTTTTGCAAGCAAAGAAAGACCCTCTGAGATACTATCCGCCGAAATAAAAAGTGACAAACAACTTTTCCACACTACGAATGAGAAAATGCTTTAAAGATGTGGTGTAAGTTTGTAGTTAGTTTTTGTTGGATCGTAGATTTTCATGAATTATGCCAATTTATAAACAAATGATAGTGTAGTAGTGTAACCCGTACTCAAACAACAGGACAAGGTGGTTTATATTTATTTCTGATGATTCACTTTTATTTATAGTTATGCTTCTTATGTGACCTATATGAGCAGCGGTGCGATACAATTGAGCTTATAAGTTAAAGTGGCTTTATACCATAATCACTGTAATCAATAATAAATTGTTTAATTTTTACCACACTTCTTAGTATGGTCTTGGATTACTTTTGCGTGGAAGATGCTTCCTTCTGGGTCTCCTCCCTCCATGTGGTGGAGGTGGTGGCCCGCCAGGTCCACTAGGTCCATCACGCGTCTTGCCAGGAAACTTGTCCATGATTGAATCTGGAATGCCTACAGGGGTCCTGTAGAATTCAAATTTGACCGGTGGCATGCTCCTAACTTTAGATATGAAAGTCATCGGATTGTGTTTCTTTGAGAAGTCCAAAGCGGAACTAAACAATCCTTTCCCAATCTGCATTAGTAGGTCTTTGCTGGATGGAACAGCTTCAGAACCTCCGTAACCTAATGAATCATAAGAAGGTGGCGGTCCGAACATATTCGCCGAATACGAACCTCCTCCACTAGGCAGACCAGTTCCAAACTCGTAGCTCTCCTCATAAGCAGAGTCTGGATTGCTAAGGAATGCAAATGGATGCGAGTTGGATCCATACGGAGGTGGCCGGACAGGTTTATTAAATGGTCTTCTCGGCCCTCGACCTTCCAATTCTTCCATGATCATTTGCTTCAAGAGCTCCTCGCTCATTTGCCGGAGACTTCCTGTGGGATAATTGACCTTCGACTGGTCATCTTCATTGGTTGGCTCAGCAGAAACAATTTGTATAGGATCCTTGTCACCGAGTGTGGCCTCATCTTTACCAGCAGTGTACGCCACACTGTCTCCATAATCGCTGGTGAACTGTCCTTGTGGCTTTGACTTGAATGTCGGTACATTCGGCACCTTCAACCGCTGTCCCGCAAGTGCTGCCATTACAGAGTAGTCAAGCGGAGCACGAGGATCTTCATGCTCTCCTTGAGGCTCTTGGAAAATGTTTCGGTACAAGTTTCCAAGTGCCCCTAATCCCGGAAATGCCAGCTTTGTTTGGCTTTGAATGCTGGACAACGCTAGTGGATCTTGAGGTGGTCGACTCATCTTGACGAAGTGAGGAACGGTAAATGAAATGAGTTGGGGAGAAAGGAGGCTGCTCGCTTGTTGAAGCAAAGGATCTTGTGCAAAATCTTTGGGGAATTGTCCATTTCGAGATGCCTGAGCAATCTCTCTGAGACTCAAAGGTCTCGGGAATTTTTGCCCGTTTAGTGGATGAGACTGAAGTAATTGGTTCATCGCAGCTAGACGCAGTTGATCCCGAAGAAAGTGATTCAACTGTGGGACCATGCCATAAGCTGGAAATTGCCGGATATTCGACCCATTCGATGATGCTCCCTCCGCATTACTAACGCCATCATTTCGAATTATCACATTTTGTGCATGGATCACAACCTTGGGGGTCTTCCCCGGATTTCCTGGATACACCGGATACTTTGCAGTGACCTTTCGTCCTCCTGCTCCAGACAAGTCTTTCGTCCCAATAACTAAATCATTGAGCTGAATCGTCGTATCCAAATCATTCTCATTAGGCTTACTACTCCGTGTCTCTTGAGAATCTTCGTCCCCAACCACTCTCATCCCAAGTCCCTTTGCCGCCTGAGTACCTTCCCCATCTAAGGGAACCCATCCCTCCATCGTTTTTGAAGCACGATCACCCCGAACCTGGTCATTTCGTCCAGGGAGAACCGTAGGCTTTGAAGGGGCTCCTGGCGCATCAATCACAAAGGTTGAAGGCCCGACCAGATTAGCAGGAACAATTATGGGTTGATCCAAGCTCGAAGCGGATGCTTGCATTGTTTCAGCTTGTAAAGAAGGCGGTACCAACCCCCTTGCCAAATCTTCTCCGTAAGAAACTGTCACACTTCGCTCCGCGGCTTGTGGTTGGGCTCCGCTCATGTCCTCCACAATCTTCTGCAGTCCACCACCGTTCTTATCATTGAGCAGGACTTCCTTCTGGATAACGATCGGGGTGCCAACGTATGTCGTCGTTTGGAATTGAGGACCTCCTGCGGGAGGGCCGTTGATTCCTAACCCGGCTTCCTTTCCTGCAACAATAAATCACTATTGCATTTTCATAATCAAAATCTTTGCAATGAAATTTAAATGAGAACCTTGAGATCTTTGCTGAAGCTCCGACTGAACGAAAGCATGCACATCCTCAAGCGCCTGCGGAAGGAGATGCGCTCTACTTCCGGATAGCACATCCGCCAGCACAATCACATATAACAACACATTGTTGTGTAACCGATCTCGGATTTTCCTCCGCAGCCCCATCGTTCACCGAAACTTTTCAAATAAATTTTCAAGGGAATGATCAAACACTTTGAAACACTTTTCTCATATATGCAAACCCTTCCGTTGTTATATTACATATTTTCACTTTCACAAAAAGCTCACTCTTTGTGACTCTCCTCTCTTCCTGGGAGGATGTGCAAACCTTCGTTCCTCTCTTCGAATGATGACCAAATTGATCCAACTTCGATGCTTGTATAAAGCGGAAGTGAAAATGTGAGAAAAGTTGACATTTCGAAAGTCTTTTATGTTCTCGTTTGATTTGATTACGTAAAATAATGTACCTATAACACACACCTCATCATATTCGACGGTGTCCACCCTCCTTTCGTTACTCTGTCATTGTTTATTGCATTTTAAGGGGAAACAGAGGGATGTATAAGATGATGACGGTAATAATGAAGGTTATCACTATATGACAAAGATTATGCCATCGACCTTTGCCTTGCGGTACGCAGTCATTTTCTCCTCGCTTCTACCCACCTCGTAGGCATACGTTTGCTGTGCACACAGGCATTGTTACGCTTGTTCAAAAAATGGCTTTAAAAATCACGCTAGATATACATTTGCCACAAGCTGCAAAATCCTGTCAAAAAATATTCGTCAATGATGTGTGTAGCGAGATTCACCCTCACAAATTATCTCAGCGAATGATGTGTGGTGTATACATTCATACTAGTGATATATGGATAGGCGAGGGTCAAAAAGGGAAAGTGAAATTATCTCGCAACTCCTATTATTCAACTACCTTCTTTACATCTTTGAGACTTTTGTCGCGGCTGTCTTCGCCCTCGCATCAAAATTTGTCTTGAAATTGCATAAAGGGATGGCTAGGTATAAAAAAGTGGTATCGGATGCGATAAGTGACCAGTTTTTTTTTGTTCAAAGAATGTATTCTACTTGTTATACGCATCCTGAGAATCATGATGAGGATGTATAGAAATCCTGGGAAGGAAACGATACGTGTGCACAAGCAATTTTGTTTAATGGCAAAGTTATCTAATTAAAATCGTGCGCATAGGACGCGTATGCAAATTGCACACGTTTTTATTCGCGTGTGCTAAAAGAGTTTGGACAGAATGTGAAAATTTAAAAAAAAATATTGTAATGCATGCCTATGTATACCTAAAGGGTACACAGCCGTCAGTGTAGAGGAAGGATGAAAATCAATACCTAATTATACAGAGGCAAAGCAGTAGTCGAATCATGTCAAAGTTGTCTCGTGAAACCAGTACTTTTTACATCTCTGGGTAGCCACATACAACAACAAAAGTGAACCCAATTTACAATGGATTATAGATAATATGTGTAACGTGGTTTGTTTCAGAAAGATTCTTGCTTAAAAAATGCATATTATTGAGAGTTACACAACCGCAAAATGAAGAAAAAACGTAGATGCCTATCACAAACATGACAAAATCAACGTGAAGCCGTTGTAAGTGAAGTGATTTGTACATGCATTTAGGTATTCAGGTATGCCACACAAATGCACAATTGCAGGATCAAATACAAAGGAAATGTCATCATATCTTCATCAATGTCATCGAATCACTGACTTACTAACTCAATTCCCTACTTAACGCGGGTTGTTAGTGTTTTTATCATTTACTGCTTATTAAATGTTTTGTTTTGAAAGATATTTGAAATGGTTCGAAAAAATTGGTATTTAAAATCATGATTCATGTTAAATTACCGAACAAAATTTCATTGTGCAAACGTTTCATTCGTTCATCATACGGTGTATAGTTTCCGTTTCCAATAATGTCCACATCACACAAACGACTTACGAGCGTCGTTTTGTGCAACAATCAATTTGTGCGCATCCCTTCACTTAGTGTGTCGAATCAGTTGATGCACTTCAGTTGAAATATTATTGCTCAAAGCACTCGCATCTCTTTCGAGAAATGATCATTTTCAAGCAAAAAGAAATAACCAGCTAAAGAGTTTGGGGTTCTCCCTCAAAACGCTGCAAGTTGAGAAGTGAGTAATGGTCTGTGTGCCATATATGTGCATTTCCCCTCAAAAAAATTATAGCCTGAAATTGTTGAGTGCAGTGCAGTAAAAGGATTATGCAAAACCGGTAGCTCACATGCTTATTGTCTTATTGCGAGGTATATAACCCTATCTATGCTTCGTTGTTCGCTTCCTATACTTTTTTGCCTATTTTTTCTAATAGCTTTGCCAATTATATAGTGCATATTATTTTTTAGTCAAAACTTCAAACAAATTTGGATTTGTTCATCATGTTAATCAAAAGGTAATTCCTCGTGAATGTATCCAACGTTGCCTCAAGATCTTGTATGCAAAGGCCATGAAAAAATGAAATGCATTATTACCACTTTTGATTCATTCATCATTTCGTTAAAGATTCACTCTAATGACTAATATTGATATAACCTTATGTAAACAAATGTGCGTGACATACACACATTTAAATAAGATTTTTTCAATTAGAGCCGTCGTTGCATTATTTGTTCTTGATACATTGTCGAAAAAATATGCGAGCAATGAACTCTCGTACGTATCACTATTAGGTTGGAAGCAAAGGGCATAAATGTAGAGTATGCAAATCTTATGCCAACAATGCCAACAAGCATACGAATGAAGCTTTGCACTTGAATGCCACCTAGAAGACAATCCTCACACATTCGTCACATACGTTCAAGCAAACGTTCTCTTTCAAATAAATTCTCCTTCCAGCATTTTCTTTCGTGGCTCATTTAATCGTCAAAATTCATAACATGATTACAAAAATGTAGAAAAATATATCTCGTAACACATCTTCATACTATTTTCATACACCATTTAAACTACATCACGAAGAAATACTCTCTTTAAAAATGACTTAATTATACACTTACATTTTTATTACATCTTACTGCAAACATGACTGGCTGCATAAACAGAATGTGCATAATTTTTTTACAAAAAAATACACACAATTGTACAATGGCATTGTTTGCTTTTCCATTTCACAGTTTTTTCTTCAGCAAAAGAAAAGAAGACATTCATGAAAAATATCACCCTGTTCACCTGAGTAAAGAGAAATGGAGAAAAGGAAGAGTAATTGTTGGAAAATGCCAGAAAAATATATATCAAACACACTGTACCCCGTAATAATGAAAGTGCAGAAAAGGTTTACAGGCACACAATCAACGATACAAAATGTATTATAAATTATCACCTAAAGACACTGGAGACGTATTAATACCATAAAAACGCATTCCTATATTTCAACATTAACTACTTACCTCTAAACATTTTAACGCTGCCTACAGTAGGAATACTTTTTTCACGTATCTTTTCTATTTGAATCATCATCAACATCAGTCAAGGGCAGTATAAAAAGCTTGTCAGCGTTTTCGTATAAAACTATAAGTCAACTAAGGCCATTTGTAAGTCTGATAAAAGTTGGTTGTCGCTGACGGTTGGTGTTGGTAATACCGTTGTCGGTGGGGGGTGTAGTAGGACGCGTAGTCATTGTCAATGTCATCCCTCTCCCTGTCGCGCTCATCGCTCTGTTGCCTTTCGTCACTCTGCTCTTGGCCCCGCTTTTCATCACTTTGCTCCCTCTCCTCACTCCGAACATCCTCCTCTGGAGCGGTACTACTTCTATAAATGTCTCTGGGGTCATAGTAAGTGTCAGCATAGTCCAGCGACTGTTGTTGGTTAGCGGGCTGAATAAAGACGGGTTCTTCGGGTCCAATTGAAGCGATTGGAGCCTGCGTAGAAAGACTCAGGACCGGTTGAGGTGGGGTGGCGAAGGACGCAGAGTTTTGACTCCAGCCAAAGTTGCTTCCCGGTCCTTTGACGGCAGGTCCCTTGAAAGAAGCTCCACGAATCGCGTCCGCCAACTCGTTGAGCTTTTGTCCGCTGTTCTCCAACAATGTCACTGCAGCCCTGCCTTTCGCATCAATGATTTGCGCGACCAACTGCCCCTTGGCGTTAATAATCGAGCTGGCAAGGCGTCCTTTTGTTCCAATAACGCCAGAAACGAGCTTTCCACCTTTGCCAATGAGGTTGGCGGTAGCGTCACCTTTCGCACGGACGATATTCGTTCCGGCAACCAATCCTTGAGAAGTGGCTCCAAGAACAACTGTTCCGAGAGCGGTTCCCTTCTTCAATGCGGCGCCGACAACGGCTCCCTTCGCCCTCAAAAGGGAGGATCCAATATTTCCAGCGGTTTGTACAGCTTGGGAGGCAAATTGCCCTGTGCCTTGTATAACTCTTGTCGCCGTTTCTCCCTTGCTCCTCAACAGATTCCCGGCAGTTTGCACAGTTTGTCCAACGACAGCCGCTGCCGTTTGTCCTTTGTTGAGGATCGCCTGGGCGCCAGCTTGTCCTGCGTTTTTCACTACTTCACCGACTTGAAAAGCGGTTTGCGCTTTTTGAGCAGCGACCTGAGATTTGACCTGCTTCACAGACCCAGTCACGTCAGCAATTCCGGCCAAGAAGGGGGACAGAAAATTACCCTTTCCGCCACCTCCACCGGCACCACCATCACCCCATCCGGAACCACCCTTGAGTCCAAAGCCTCCCTGATCAAAATTGTTGTTTGGCCAGTCAAAGTTGCTCGGTCCAGGATAGTAATTTTGTTGCTCATTTGATTCATAAGGGCTGGCACTGTTGTACGAGGCTGGATAGTTGTTATTGGTGCTGTACGACTTCGAGTTGAAGGTCGGTGCCTGTTGCTGCTGCTGCTGGTTATTATAGTTATCTAACCGGAAGCCTCCTCCATTATTATCATAAGCTGGAAATCCTTGCCTGTTGTCTAAAATCTGCTGAATGTTTTGCGGACTAGTGCTCGAAGCAGAGGTGCCACTGGCCAAACCGGAAGTCTCAACTTGCCCCTCGTCGTTAATCCCGTAGCTGTACTTTGCGTAAGGATTCTCAAAGCTTTGCGTTCTAATAGAGCTCGCAGGGCTTTGATCTCCAATCTCTTCGTCGTCACCCTCCACCGACTGTGACTCTGTACTCTCGGTGGAGGTGTAGTTGTTCACGAATTTGTGCTTTAGCTGCTCTGTGAATGCTGTGAGTGCAGCGGCACGTGTATTTGTGGTGACATTTTGATGCACAGGGTATATCGTGGTAACTTCACGGAATTCTCCGTTGGGCTCCACTAAATACTCGCGTTGACTCAAGTAGACATACGGGGTGCGACTCTCCACTTGCTGGAGAATTTCTAAACCTTCGTTTCCCCCATCGTCGACACCTACAAGAAATTAGAGAACACCAAAAACTTTATTTGCTTACCTTTTTTTAATTTAGACATTTTTAAAAATAATGTAGCCGCAAATAGCAGGTTTGTAGTGTAGTCTAACAGTTTTGTATTTGGTTATAAGTTATCTACCTGTCACAAGGTAAGCGTTAAGCAGGACTGCAAGCTGAAGAGCAAGGATGCTCCCTTTTGCCCCGATTTTGCTCCGATTCAGTCTCATCATTTTGTCTCTTTTCTGAAAGACACAAGGCGTACTGAGGTGTTTTTATTGTATTCAGAATTTAATCCACTTAAACAAGATCCAATTCGTTCTTCACAATAAACTTTTTTGTCACAAAATCACGCTCTTCACTTTTCCACTTTGAAATTCAAAATCTTCACACAATGATCTGATGAGTGTCCCTGGAGGCATCCCACTTCCTCCAAGAAGACACCAGTGTCACTTGAGGGCTTCTTGCCTGTTTATCAGCACTTTATATTTCCAATGTGTTCTTCGATGTCTGAATGAAGACTGAGCACTTGCTAGTGACTTACTGTCTACTAAGATTGACCAAGTTAAGTCAAGTGTTTGCCAAAAAAGGCTTATGTAACAATTTTTTCTCTGGTCTCTTCAGTGATTGTTGACCAGTCACTTTCTGTCCACCTCACGTCTATCCTCCTAGTGCACTTCACTAGAGAGGATCCCTCTTGTTAGAGTCAGGTATGAGACGCAAAAAAGATGACATGTGTGATGAGGACCTCCTGACACGACATCATCCTTCATTGTATTCTCTGTGTCTGTTCTCAAGCACCACAACGTCCACAATAAATTAGGCTGGGCAATAATCACAGAGAAAAATCACCCTTTTCTGCTCATTTCACCCTCTTTCTTGTTTGACATGACGGCACTTTAAGCATAGCAATATTGCTTGAGCATATTATGCCTACTAGAATCGAGTCCAATATGTGAACAAAGGCTCATGCAGTACACTTCGGGAGGGAAGCCATGCATAAACATATCATTATGCAATCTGCTACAATCTCTGAAGGAATTAAATATGAATGCAAGACATATTACTCGAAATGATTGCCGATACATAATCCTTCGTCGACATAATATATGGACGCATATTACACACACAGTTACAGCAATATTATGCGGCTGATGTGTGTGAGGGAGTGTGTCTGCATGTGCCATGTTATATTCCCTTCAAAGAGGACGACGATAGCATCAAAGACATTACACTCATTGTTGTACCCCTGTACTTATTATTAAGAGCACAAATTTTCCGTACAAATCAAGTAATATGTAGTGAACACTACTAGAAGTTTGAGAGCAAAAATAGTCGCAAAAAAGTATTGAAAAATGGAGTCAACTAGTGAGCAGCAGGAGCAGTGGAGCTATTATGTATTTTTTTCTCTCTTATTTTGTGGCGGCGGTGTGATGGTTTGCTCGTATATTATTTGCTTATTAGAGGAATTTTGTTTATTGAATGTAAACGGGATATGGAGAGGGAGGAAAGGGAGGTCAGCAAACAGAGCACACTTCCTCCTTTCTTGACTTGGTAGAAAATGAGTGTGAATTGTGAATCATATTGTTTGTTGGACTACCTCAGCTTTGTAAGGAATGCCCAAAAAGATTGTAGCAAAAACTTACAAATTGTAATGGTTTTTTGTAATAAATGCATCATGCAATTCAAATGCACCTCATCAGAGCTACGAGAACAGCTTTTTAGACGTAAGATCATGTATGGTCAGCGGAATTCACGTGGTGCGCAGTGTGCTCAATGTGGGTAAGTGGTATTGCCAGTTGCAACCTGCGTCTAAAGGCTTGTTTTTTGGTTATGCACATTTACGTTCTTAATTGAACTTACCACACGAGCAGATAAGCATAATAGAGCTGACCACTTATCCAGTGGATGGGTTATAGAAAAGGACAGTAGCAGCTATTAAAAAGTTTATGTCTATAATTTATGCATTTGGATGACAGATGCAAGCTGATTTATGTACGCTAATACAGTAACTGTTATTGTCGTAAAATGTTCCTGAGCAAACAAAGTAGTAGTAAAGTCGTAAAATCATGAAGATGCCATAAAATCCATAATGAATGAATGATCCGCTTAATTTAATTGCATTCACTTTTAATTACCAAGTAACAGATAGAGAGCGCACGTTTATGTAACAGATCTTGTTTTTTACTATTTACTAAATATCTCAACAATACGCTTACTGTACCTTTAGGTGATGTCAATACTTCCGAATGGTAGAACAAAATGCGACAAAGTCAGTTCACACTAGAATCTGCCAGATGGATAATATGCAAATAGGCAGTTGCAAGAGGTAAATACATTTGTAACCTCATGTTAGCAGATACCACAGTGCAGAGGTGGAACATCATAAAATGTAGGACAAATAGTGGTCATTTTATTGTCACCCTACATGTCAATGATTCACTCGTTTTTCATCTGTAAAGTCCACAATACAAAGTATGCAAAAATTTGTCGATTCTGATTTGCAAGAGGGAATTGCCACACACGACTACCTATTTTTCATAACGGAGACAGCTATAATGTGGGTCTAATGACATCGAGTTGACATGAGGTCATGTAATGATAACAAAAAGGTTGTTCAAATATAATATACAAGCGATATATTATCCTGTAGTTTACTTTTCTGACGTTCTTTCTTTTTTTTTTGTGGGAAGACACGGAAAAGTAGTGCATCCTGTCTGTAGATGACGGGCCATCCTTAAAAAGGTTGTTAACGTACAACGTGTGTCATTCGTTGAGGGAGGTTGTACAAGTGTCTCAAACCCTGCATTTCTCATTCTCAAGTTTTTTTTCTGTTTCAGTTTTTCAACTGCATGAAGCCGCATAAATGGACAAAGGGCTCACCTTAGGTCACGTCTGTTAAAAAACGACAATTACTCACCTCGCCCGCAACTGAAGCTTGCTACATTTTTAAAACAATTTTCTTTAATTAGTACATTTCTACTGTTAGAGTATCTAACGACAAGTGTAGCTCGAGCGCATTCAAATTCTGACAATAGAAATTACCTGAAAATTAAATGGCTCATGCAAATAACTGCATAATGCGCGCATTGTCATCCTCAATAGAAATGGACGTTATACTTACATATATCACACTTTTATAATACACATATCAATAGATTATCGTGTGTAACCCTCATTTGTTGCAGAGCAAAAAAGGGGACGTGCTCACGGCTCATATAAACGTGTTCTACAAACCATGTACATATGTATCTATTCACCAATCTGGCAATAAAATTGCTACTTATAAAAAAATATTGTCTTAATTAGCCTAGAGGATAGTCATCGCCTCGAAACAGGGCTGCCTACTCATCCGTGATAATTCATGTGTACCTACTCCCTCCTATTAGCAGAGCGTAGCAATCGATGAGGAAAACTCACACTGAGAAAATTAGAAAATCCATCGATTGAATCATCATAATTGTTGTCTAGATAAGTGACCTGATATTATCGATCAAAAAATTATGCAGAGACGAGGTATAGTAATAGTAGTGTTTTCAGCTCTTCATATTTTCGAGTTTGATGTCTTCCTCCTAGGATGCGAACAAAATAGGGCATTTTTTGCTAAACTTTTCGAAAAATGTTGTGCAACAACCATTTTGGCTCTTGTCAAGAATATATCCTTCCTCTTTTCAAAATATGCAATCTGTAGAGCAGCAGGTGCATTTTCTAAAAGCACACAATTTCCTCAGTATTTTTGGCTAGATTCAAATTCAAAGTTGGAATTAAATGGGACTAGGCAGAGGGAACGAGGAACTACCGCAAATCTAACATAGGCCAAAGACCAATCTCCTGCTGTTTTCAACCAATTCTAGAGGATTATGATCATATTTGTGAACATGATTATGTAATCACTTCCACACGACGTAATAACGGGTATACGTGAATCTATTTAATCAGGATGCTATCTGATACGTATGGTTAAGGTTATACGTTATATAAGGGTGTAATCATGACGCACAGTGATAAATGCGTTTGCCTTCTGGATTCCTTTTAAAAACACTGTTATCATCATCACCATCCATAATATTTCGCTTCAATTTCACATGCCTTTGTATATCAATCAGTCCAACTTCCTCGATTCGTCACCTCTCCTTTTTGGTAGATGTTTTTTTCCTCAAAAGTTGGTCATTTTTTTGTCGAGCTTGTCTCAGTAGCTTCACTTTTTTGCGTTGCTTGTGACAGGCATGTGAAGTAAATGAGTGCAATTAATAAATTGCCCCATTAAGATGATCCGTGCAAGCAGGCATGGCTAACCACTTTTTTATTGTTTCGTTAAAACCTCATAATTATTGTCTTCTCGAGGAAAATAATGCTGCAAAGATGAGCTTTCACTTACGATTAGTATGCGTGTAGCATAAAAAACTGCGAACGCAACAACGATGCAATGTTGTGTAAAGTGTATCGCATTTGTTTTAGCTTCTCGTATGACGAGCCAACTAATTGCAGTCATAAAAAGGGTATGAGAAGAAAAAAATATCTCACTGAGCAAAAAAATTGAGAACATGTCGAATGCTACACATTTGTAGATATTTTTTGTTTTAAAAAATGGAGTAATACTGAAGAAAGATAAAAAATAGAATGGATTTGTATACCTAAGCCATTTATTATCCGCGCGACAAATAATGACCTAGTATGCGTAGATAAGTATTCTCATTTTTCATTCATTTAATACATTTCCCAAAAATAAGCAATTGAATCGTGTCATCAGAAAAATCACAGGAATCCACACATTTTATTGCAAAAAAGCAGGGGAAAATTAAGTAAAAACGAATTGGGAGCAGAGTCATGAAGTACCAATCCCTCTTCTTGCATGTTCTCACGTATTTCATTTCACAGATTTATAGTCTTTAATTTGCGAAAAGCTATGAGAGCGACATAGACACACGTAGGCACTTGACACTTACGACGAAGATTAGAGATAAGAAGATGCGACCTATTCCGCTCCTTATCATGGGAAATCATATATATAGTGCGCTATATAGTGCAAATTATTATGTCATGCAATGTCTTCGGTGTGTGGACACTCGCGATGAGTTGACTCGAGTACATTTGTCGCAAATAGAGGAAGAGGAGTAATGAATAATGAATTGTTGTCTAACGTTGAGCTCGTTGCATGCATAAATGAGGCGTACATCAGTGACGTGGGTGCATGCATACCAAATGAGATGCAACTTGTGGTTAACGCACAGCACGTCTTCATACGAAAAAATGCAACTTGTAATACGACAGACGACAGTGGGTAGACCGGTGACCTATAGAATATACGAGCAATATAGATTATCTCGCTGTTATGTCATGATGACACATGACACACTTTTGTAATACGTTAAACTCTTCGTTTTATTAGAATCTTTCTGTTGTAATGATGACTCTATTGAACTGAGTTTGATAAGAATTTTACCTGACTGAAAATGTAAACGTGAATTCTCCGTCATTTTACGGTTACAAAATGGGACAGTTTTTTTTACCGAGATTTGATTAGAGTTGAAATATGCGTCACTCTAATAATTGGAATAAAAATTAAACTCTGAGAGGTACATCAACTTTTAAATGCATTAGTAATTACAGCATTGTATAAATGCATTGCAGATTACTACTTGGTATTGGAGATCATGTACCTTAGAGTTTGTGGGTGCCACAGAAAGGTGCATTTGAAATTATCATTTAATTTGCATCACTGCCAGACTTTGTTCTTTTCATCCGTTTTGCCCAATTATGTGTTGTACGCAAGCCAACAGTGAGGAATGAATTGGGAATTGGGAAAATGCACAGAAAATGCAGTCAAATATTGCCGGTAATGATAATGGAAGTGGATTTTTGTCAGGATGACGAAAAGATCGCCTTTCAGTTCTCACAAAAAGGTGGGATAAGTGTCTCTTATTAAATGCAATTTACTGTGGAGTACGTGATAATTTCTAGAGAGAATGCAGTGTAGTAACGTGAAGGAACCGGTTTCCTTTTAGCATCATTGTGTCCAAATATTGTTTGTTATGGTTTGTTTAGAACGTTTTCCGTCAGGCAATTCCCCTTCAAACTATTTTGAAATACCTAATGCGCTGTTATGTCATATCTTTCCCTCTTCCTTTTGCTAGACCAAGTTTGGACGTCATCGTATACTATCCGCATCCGTAGGAAAATATCATGTTTCATTTTCATTTCATTTCGAGCTTCCCTTTCATTGAGGTGCGCCAAACATCAAGTCATTATTTAGGTAACCGCAAACTGAATAGCTAGTCATTTTTTAGCAAATTATTTAGATCAAAGTTTTTAGAACGTTTTTGCGATTTTTTTACTCTAAAATCAAAGCGCAAAATAATCTTGGCAACTGTGTTGATCATGGATGAATCAGTTTTGTCTGATTAGAGAATTAAACCAGAGCTTAATAGTGGCACATACATATTTTTTGTATTCCTAAAAACATAGCGTCACATACTTTCTCAAAATCATCTAAAAGATGCGAGGAGACACGTTTTTTTTTTGTTCCAAATCAGTTTTCATTCTGGCCGAATAAATTCAACGAGACAAGTCGTGATTGTGCGGGACACGCTCATAATGATGTGTCATGAGCGCACAAAAAGATAGATAATTACGGCAGAACTTATGCCTCATATGAAATTGATATGAGCTTCGAGTAATTAACAAGTCTATTACAGTGGTGAATTACAACGTGATGACAATAACTGATAATGCAACCCTTACATTTGCTCACGCACAGTTCACTGCACAAGCACACAGAGAATTTCCAATTAATGACTGAATGACATGACACATTGGTGTAAAGATTGGCAAAAAGGGCACTTGTTGTTCATTCATCGATCTCTACGTGTACTGTCTTTGCTAGCAAGACCATTAATCCTCAAAAAATAATATTGTACAAAAATTAATTTATGTTATGAGAGAGGAGATGATTAAGCAGATTACATTTCTAATTGCGAGTTATATAAATATGTACATACATATGTATGTGGTAAAATGTGGAGTGTCGAAGCGTTAAGGGCTTGGGACAGGATCAAAGGATCAGATAGGGCCGGATGATGAAAGGAAGTCTGATTGTGAGTTTCAGCAATATGCCTCGAGAGCACAGGAATCTTTGCAGCTGGGTCATGTGTGGACTGTGGATGCAGTGTCATTGGAGCCAGTGATTGCATATTCATACGAAAAGCAATGAAATTATGGTACACCTAAAAATAAATTCTGTGCCACAACTGCCACTTCAAAAAATAAAGCGTAAATGGTATGTTGTATGTGTATAATAAGATACACGTGGTGTCTTGATTAAATGCAAGAAATTTTGCATGGTACAGTACAGTGGTGTAAATGTCAGATTGCATATTACATCCACAAATATGTTAAATGTGGAGTTTTTTTTCTCGATTTTCTAGCCAGCCTAATGTGATATCAATATGATTACTCATGCTAACGGGGGATTGTAGGAAGGTAAAGTGTGTGCTGGATAGCATAAAATATAGTTTATGAGCACTCAATTATATTACCCTACTCATTCATCTATTGCCAATTAAAGTTCACCGTTGGTTTACTACCGGCTTTGGGTCATGCAAAAAAGTAAATAGAGGAAGGTCCTAGCCACGCTGATGAGATGCGGCGATAGTGGAAGGGTGATAATTATACTTGATAATTACGCTCGTTGATTGCCGCAAAAACATGTGCGTAAATTTGGTTTCATCGACATGCACTGAAATATTCACATTAAGATATAAATTTATATGTAAAAAAATTGAAAAAGAGTAGGCATATATATACGAGCATGAATGAACTTTGAAGCGAGTACTTTTATAAGGGCTCTGTTATGCTGTATAGCACATAATGTATAAAGCACTGATGTGTTGTCGAGATTTCGGAGATTATGATCTCAATTAGCGCAACGCATTGCTGAAGTGTTAAAACCAACAGTGATGCTGGGTGATAAACGCTATCAGAAATTATAGATTCTCGACACTCTCAAGAAATGAGTGCCACCAACACCAACCAAATGATGTATTTGCTAAAATTCGTTAGTATTCATAAAGAACCCAGAAACTGCAGGCCTCACATACACATGTTACTACCATTAATTTTGGAATATATAGCAAATACTCGATGCATGAAAAATTCTTTTTCATATAGCAAATTGCCTGATTTAGATTTTTACTTTTAGTGGGAGCAAATTCAGCAGAAAGCACAGAAATAGACTTAAGCGTAGCTGACTTTTGAATGGTATGAAAACGTAGAGTTTGACTTTAACAGTTCTTAGGCGTTTGCACAGTCACAAGTGATCCACAAGATCAAGTATTCTGCATCTACTCCACTGGTTGAATAATAATGAATGACACAATAATAGCAGGTAATTGCAAAGATGGATATGCGAAAACTTGTGAGTTTCCGACCGCCGATTATCATTGGAATTTGAAACAATCTAAACATGTCGAAATATTGCGGAAGTGAGCTAGAGTATGTTCCTGTAATTTTCGAATTTGCTCAAACATTACAAAATAGCACGAGCACTTTGGAAGATTTCAAAGCACTCCTGTTTTCAACTTTAATTAAAAGTAAATAAAACATTTTTATTGCAATGGAAATATTAACGATCCTCAACAATGGTGCAGCCCATAGCTAGATAAAATCATCATTATTATGTAAACATAATATACGTGAAGGAATGCAAATCTACTAATCCATCTGCAAAAGTCATAATTTGCATACACGAAAATCACAATTTTTTTTACAAATTTAGTGCACGAAAAAAGGATTCTTTAACATAGATTTTTTTGCTAGTTTTACACCCATTTTACAGCAAGTAGCACAATTAATTTGACAGATTTTACGAGAATGTACTGCTGTGTAAAAGACCAGCATGAATAGTAATCTGTTATGCCTCATATCCCTTGCAATTACTTATGCAGAAAGGATACGTCAATACAAGCCTGACACCAATATTTAGATGAGGTTACACTGTTCTGATGAGATTTTGATTATTGGAAATTAATAGATTTTGTGCACTCTACATTCAACCGCGCAAATCAATCTCGATACAGTTGCGTGATGGAAACGTTTATCCAATGCACTGTACCTGTTGCTCCCAGGTTGAAGATCAACTTATTGCCAACCTATCAGAAATTAGTGATACACATCACATCCAATAGTACACGCTACAATCAATTAAAATGCCAAGTGTCTGTATAATAATAGTTTTACTGTTTTAACCACAAGCTATTGAATGATACTACAAGTACGGGCTGTAAACAACAATAAAATACAAAACGATTCTAGTAAAAAAAACTCGACAATAAATTATGTTGGGAGTATGTGTAAACTTCACGCGCGTATTTATGAGAGGGAAGGGGCACCTATAATTAACTTTTTACCTTCGTAAAACACCCAAGACACAGTGCAGATGAGTACATACACCACTCTTGTTCATGTTTGTTGTTGGCACTCTTTACTTGTACTTTGTGTGTTCAACTCATTTAAGAGTTGTAAAAATGCATTCCAATGCCTATAGATTTATAGACGATTTTTCAAGAATTCCTACTTTACTAAAACTCTAGCCCTACTCACTGCAATCACAAGGGAAGTGATATCACAGCAAACATCTCATCGACACAATGATACGAATAAGGAAGACAGGAGTTTTTTTGCGAGAAAATTGGGGGTGGTGGACCATGCAGTCCAGAAACGCAAAGCGGAAAGACTTAATCAGCACGTACCATTTTGCATTGCAAAAAGGCCCCTTTTCGCCTTATCATGGTTACCTACATAGTCGAGGGTATTGATACTTATGTTTGCTGGTTAGTGAAGACTACAAAGGTACATTCACGCAACGACAGAGGCCACAGCACAGTGCTCCAGATGATTGGCACAATGTGCACAATTAGTTTCGTGTACTACACATGATATTAGCCTTCATTACGACAGGAGACAGGATTTTTGCCTATATTTCGCCATCATCGTCATCATCATTATCGTTTTGCATGTATTCGCAATGAAGGATTTCTCGGTTTCTTCACAAACCCAATTACGTACGTCCTATTCACGCCCAAATCATATTATATTGTGCACAACGGTCGTCGGGTCAGAAATGGTACCTTGCGTCCAAATCGTTATAGTCTTGTATGCCATACATTGCTAATGTGTTTTGTGTATTGAGAAGCAAGGTCGTTTTTTGGTCTAAGCGTCTTTTTTGTGATATCTCAACATTTTTCACTCCAGTAGACCATCACATGAGGTGCCAATAATATCTTTTGGAGTGCGGAGATGTCATGATCAATTTTTCAGGCGCAAACTGATACGGTGTGTGAACACAGACTTGTAGAAGTGTGTTCATGTATAAATGTGACATGACACGCATGTATGCAGAGATTTGCAGTAGCAACACGAGTGAAATATGAGATGACCAACAAAGATATTGCCGGAGGTGGCAGGCTGACTGGTGGTGAGCATTCCATTTTTCTAGAGATGAGATCACAACAATGATTATTCAAAGAATGATGGTTATCCATATAGCCGACTTGACTTAATATTTGCTCTGTGTCGCGTGATTTGTTTTGTTGGCAAAGTCTGACTGTTTAAAGTACGCGATGTGAGATAACGACAACTGAAGCCTGGTAATTACATATACAAGATATAATCGCGTAATTCTTTTTTTTAACGAACTATGCTTCAATTGGTTTCCAAAAATGTCCTTGCCAAAAACTTAATTGCTTTGTACTCGCTAACGTGTTTAAAATCCTGATTAGTAAATAGTGCACAAACTCTCGTCCGTCATCAGAAGCGTCCGGAAAGCGTTTTAAAAGTCGGAAGCACTATTGTAAAACTGTTTCTATCTTTTACTTCATCCTGGATGAGTGACGTTAAGCAAGAATTAATCCCATTAATCGTAATTGTATAATGCACCTCAAATACCTTGTATCAAGATTTGTTGGCTACTGTCCGGAGATGACGTGTCATAAATGTATAACGTAATTTATTCTTTTAATTACTCCAGACATGCATCCAGTGATTCAATCAGAACAGATAAAATGAATTTACATGACAGCCTGAGTGCCTACATACTACTACTTTTGAGAAGTAAGTATCGCTTTAAAAGAAGCTGACAAGTATCGAATTTCAACTTGTGTGCACTACCGATTGTATGCTAACAACAGACTCGCAGTTGAATTATAATTACGGGAAAAAAATTATGGAAAAGCTTGGGGGTAATGATTTACGCCATGTTTCAAGTTCACAAACACAGACTTATGATATTCTGATATTCTGCGTACTGCGTGAGAATATTAAATTATTGTTGTGGTCGGAAAATGCCTTAATTCTTTGTACCGTATAATTTCGTTCTTTCGCACTGTACACCTACACCTTGTAGTCAGCTTACGTGTTAAATGCTTTGCTGATGCTTATGCGCTTATCTCTGAATATATCTGCAGCTTTGATGATTTTTATATACCCTCTGAACCGTAAGCTTTTCTAAAAGAATGCAATCTTCGCTGGATGTAAAACTGGAGAGCTGCATAAAGCTAAATACATAGTAAATTCTTTTATTGTTTGGTTAGTGGCAGGAATTACAGATATATAAAATACGTGAATGAGTTGTGATGCAGTAGACCGTTCTTCTATAAATGAATCCATATTTCAGAGTATTCACTATGAATGAGGATTAATTGAGATGGAACTTTTAATTACGGTCTCTACGAGCTGGAAATCCCAGAAGCGAGACGCTCACCGTTTTTCATTCTGACGAATATGAGACTCCAAGAATTATTGCTTGTTTTGGGAGAGTTGTTTTGAATGGAGCAAAAAAAATAGAGGCTTATCCCACTCATTCAATTAAGGTTTGACGTGACTTGTGTGTGGTAGCGCTGATTTATTTTCTCATCATGAGAAAATTAGCAAGCCACTCTCTTAGTAGCGTTTATGTGGCCTTATTAGCGTCAGTGGCTTATCTCATTAATTATGTGGAGGCAAGAAAAGTGACAGATCTGGAGATTATAGAGTCGCCCTACGGAGTTCCAGTGGATTTACTGTATAATGAGACAAGCAGCTCGGGATTCGGTAGACTGAACAGTGTTCCAGGATGCCCCAAGTAAGACTTCTGAGGAATTTATTGACGTAGTTGATAGTGTACTATTCAAGAATTTTTGTTATTATTTTAATTCCCTGGATTTCCCAGGTCGATTGACGGTTACCCTTGGGTTTACTACGGACATCCACCTCGTTGCTATCTCACAGGATATCGCGGTCCGTGTCCGGAGGGAAGACTGTTATTTGTAGAGTTTGGCTCAAAGTACGGCATCTGTGGTTGTGAGTGCTTCCAGTATGTGTCTACAAAGGAAGGGATGTCGTCTCCGGATGGGAGATTTAGATTTTGCAACGTGAGCTCGAAACAAGTCCAGGATACGGAGGACAAGATTTGCTACAATCTGCAAGAGCGTGTATGTACCCCAAGTTAATTTTTTAAATGTTTGCAGAAATAACTCCATCAAGAAACTTTGTAAGAGTTTATAAAATCTTATTAAATATCAGGGTCCTTGCAATAAGCGTCAATGGCTTGTCAGAGACCCAACAGGACACTCTGTGATATGCGTCCAAGAATGTCCAAAGGGCCCACAAGGACCGTTGCATTATGACAATAGGATTGGAGCTTGTGTCTACGTACGTTACATATCCATAAAAGATAATTACAAGATGTTACAAACACTAAATTTTAATGAAATTAACCCTCTTTTGTAGCATGAATCTTCCAACGGTTCTACTGGAGGAAGTAGCGGCAGTCCTCCACCCAACGTTTGCCCCCAAGGCAGAGACATCAAGTTCACGTACAGTTCCGTGTTGAAACGATGCATTCCTGTGAAAACTAATCCAGGAGATTATGTGTTCATTGGTTGAGTGCGGTTTATGAGCATTTTACAACAGCACCGCATAGAGACTGTTTTGGAGCTAAATACTTTTTAATGACTTATATATACCTACGTCACTCACAACTAAATGTGCGAATGGGAAGAATAAAACTGCTCTGTGAATTCTAAAGTACTCAATTACCGCTCGGAATCACATCCGTAAACGTCTTCCACACTTAATTGTACACCATACGCTTTTTGTGCAATTCAACTTATATCATTGTACCTATATCATTTCGCAATTTGACTTTCTGCCTATAAACCAACGAATGCTCAGAGGTCCTCTCAGTACAACAGCAATCAATGTTGTATACCTATAAATAACGTTCTGAAATAATTAAATTTTTTCAGTATTTCTCACACTGCTTTCAGTTTCAAGTTTCTTTCATCGATGTCTTTTGAATGGATATACCACACACATACACTCTCTTTTTCTCAGGATGCAACCATCATGAAGTAACCTCAAAATACAAACCTGATGAGCATTTAAAATCTCATCAGTAATAAACACGTACGTTCATCTCATTCTCATCAGATGAAATTCAGACTAATCCAATCCAATTCATTCAATGCGAATCGACAAGCTTCCTCATGTCGATAAAATGTAATCAAGTTTATACTCTCACTCACTAAGCAGCGTCGTGTGGCTTTGTTGAAATTCCTCCGACTTCGACAAACAAGAGGAGAGTACGTGCGAATACATTTAGTGAAACATGCATATTTGCGGGATGTTGCTCGTGGCTGACGAGAGACGCTTGAGGAAATTCAAGGTGTTATCACTTGGACCGTAAAATCTTAATGATATTATCTGTATGATTGATGTTGTTCTTCTGGAAAAAATGCTGTGCGATTCATCCCAGCACTCCGAGCTACAGTTTGAAGCTGCCTTATAAACGAGATGGTCACATAAGAGAATGTGTACAATACATGTAACCGCTTCGAAAACAAAGTCAGCATGTAAGACAACCCTATAAAATTCATGTGGGAAAAAATCATTCCCGATGCTGAATACACTTGTCGAACGCTGATGCTTCAAAAGATCTTACGTTTTATGTATATGGAACGGTGGTGGATGTGTGTTGGTTGATGTTGATGAGTTAATTTCTTGTTCACAGATTTTTGCGAATTCCAGTCGGGTTTTTTGTGTGGAGCGTAGCAGACTCCTGTAACACAAGCCGTTCCTCCACTTTTCTTATCTTGAAACATCACATTTGCCGTTGTAATTGTATTTGCATATCTGAGAGATTGAATAAGATTTTGAAAAGTTAATTGGGAGATATATCAATCCGTCAATCTGTATCATGAAAAGAGTTAATCATTCATTGCCGGTCCGGTTTGGTGTAATTGTACTCACAGTCATCGCAATCGCCTCTGACGAAGTTCAGGGTTGGAGCACATTGTTGGACCGAACTGCGGTGGATCCGGACTTGTTTGAGTCACCCTTTGGCGTCCCTGTAGATTACGGATATAATGAAACGAGTGCCAGTCCTTGGAAGTTGAATAGTGTTCCAGGATGCCCCAAGTTTGTTATTTTCTGGATGAAATGTGTGAACGTTTGTTGAAATGATATAATAACTAGATTATAACCGGTAATTGTCGTTCTCAGGTCAATCGACGGCTTTCCATGGGTCCATTATGCGGATCCTCCAAAATGCTATCTGGCGGGGCAACGTGGGCCTTGTCGGTACGGAAGCTTTCTCCGAGCACAACGAGGGTCCACTTATGGCGTGTGCAGTTCCGAAGAAGGCTACTTTCCGGTGTCTCGGGATGACAGGTACAAGTACTACGTGTTTTCAAACAATGTTGAAGACAGTCGCCATAATACGTGGTACAGCCTGTGGCAACGTGTAAGTCAAATAATTTGGAGACTGAAATATATTTTTAATACTTTTATGCGAATTAAGTGCATTCAACGCATTGCTTGGTCTAAATGGGATTCTTTTTATAATTGCAGGGTCCATGCGGCCCTGGTCAGTGGCTGTCAGTAGACGGCAGATCGTCATCCGCTTGTGTTCCTCATTGTTCGGGAGGCTTCAGCGGTCCCATGTGGTACGATCGATATAGCAGAGGTGGCAAATGTGTTCCGGTAAAATTATGCAATTTTATTTTTAAAAGTTTTGAGCGAAATGTGATTTAGACTATGATTAAGATTGAATGATTTATATGTAATATATACCAATTTCGATATTTTGACAGAGCTGGATTGGCTCTCAAGGACCACACGGAGGTTCAAGTGGTAGTTATAACCCTTATGATTGTCCTCATGGAGGAGGTACCAGGTTGAGGTACAGCACTGTTCTCAAGAAATGTGTTCCTATGTGGCCTGAAGATTATGTCTTTGTAGGGTAGAAGAGGGTGGTAATATGATGAGTGCATTGACCATAAACTTTATGACAGTATTTGTTATGAGACTGCTTGATTTGATATGTGTGAAAGGAATGAACGATTTATCATTAAACTTATTTCTCAGAGCTTGTCAAATGTGTCGTTTACTATAAGCCTTTCATCACTTCCAAAGTGAACTCTGTACGTGAGAATATTTTTACCTTTTCTTTTTACCCATTAATAAATGCTGAAATAGTTCAATGAGAAAAAGAAGGGTGAGTGCGGTGAAATGCCATGTCATTACTATTCACTAATTACGCACTAATTATCCAATGGGAATTTGCCTAATAGACAACTCAAATTATTTGATGCAGCAGTAGTAACACATTCTCCGTGTATATTATGAATTACTGAGAAAAACTCCAACCTACTTTTCGAGCTGCATTATGATCCTAAATTTAACTAACGTAAAAAACTGCTAGGAAAGCTTTCCAAGTTAACTGAAAGAAATAATGGAAGTTGTTCCCAAATTCTGTCATTGCACTTTAAGTTCCAGCTTTATTGTGCACATTAAATTTGAAATGATTAAGGCAAAGCTCTTGTCAACTGAGTGTGACAGCAGGATCATTATTCTCAATAGCTTGGCCCCTTTGCTCGAGTTTAAGAACGGCAGTTTCTAATTGAGCAAGATGTGCATCGATTACATTACCTTTACCAACTACTGGACTTGCAGGAGGAAGTGATTGTGCGATTTGTCTCATGGCAGTGCATAAGTTGAAGAGATAGTCCTTATTAGTTCCACTGGGACCCACACACTCCCAAACTTGTCGAGCAATCGCATCCAGAGGCGCTTCTCCGACGTAGTGCTCATTCTCGTTAGATCCGTAATACATTGTAACCTGAAAGGACTCTGTGCTTTCACCCTGTTCTCCAGCTTCACTGTTGAGGGGGTGATTTGGAATGGGGTGGAATTGTATAGGCACCTTCTCATAACCCATCACCTCACGATGATCCAGGTGGCGGAGGACATTATCTAAATCTTCATCGCCAATTTTGTATGATGCGCCCCAAACAGTTGCCTGCGACAGAATCATCAACAATAATAAACAAGAGTGAATGACACTAAAAAATAAATCATTCAGATAAATTCAATCCTATTGAGTATATTACCCCCAACAAACTATTTATTTACTAATTTGCAACTAATTCACAGATTAACATATTCATTTATTGTACTAATGTAGAGTGTCTATTGTATATTGATGTGAATCATATCTTTCCATTGCTAGCAGTTATTGCACGTAGCGCACTCTCAATTTGAAACAAATGGGCGTCTTGTACATGAGGAAAATGTTTCCTCTGGAAATCTGCTAATTTAAAAACGTACTCTGCATTACAACCGCTAGGACCTATAGAGGAGGCAATCTGATTTGCAATTTCATCAATGCTTGCTTCCCCTAAGAATAGTGGTCCGCCTTGAAGGCCAATGTACGTTACTGCTTGCACTGACGACATTGGGGTGCCATCTACGGAATCAATAAGACTGGGGTCTGGGTAGAAATCGAAAGTTACTTGAGAAAATCTTTTCTCTCTCTCATTTAGAGCATCAATGGCAGCAATATTTTCCTCACGTTGTACTTCGTAGCAAACACCCCATACTTTGGCCTATATCAGTTTAATAAGTTCAAAATTGTTAGTTGCATTGCGGAGAAGATGGAATATTTACTGCTAACAAGAATGAAATTCAGGTGAAGCCCGAGAGTTGGAAATAATATAGGAAATTCAATTTTACGAAGGCGTGACGAATCCTACGTATCCTAGCCGCTACATAACAATCGCAAATTACTAAATGTCTTACCTCTGGATCTGACGAAGGTATTAATGTGACGACTCTACCAGGCTGCAAAGAAAATGAAAGAAATCAATATCGTAAAGAGACCGCAATTGCAAATCAATATCATACAACATTCTGATAACAACATAAATTAATGCATTTTCCACACCTTCTCTGGAGTGCCTCTGTGGTCAATGCTGGCCTGCCAAAATCTCCTCTCATAGCCTTTAATATACCCCACAATCTTCCTGGCAAAGGGGAAATCGACTTTCCACACTAACGAGCCATACCCAAATATCCACATTGTTTCTTGACGCCTAGATGTTTAATATTTCCACAACTTAAGATCGAAGGGCAATGAATGCTGGAAAACAAACAAAGCTGTAAAATCATGATTTTCATTCATCTTCCGAATTGAGGTTGATCAATCTCCGTCATTTTCACTCGACACTTACTTTTCAGTGAATCTGGATGTTAACAATTTGTTTTACTCTTCTTGCAAATGATGAAACTTTGGCTTCCGCTCTGGTGACTCAGCCGTCAGTCATCTTCGTCATTCCGTCGTGTTCACTGCAAAAAACAAATGATTTACCACATTGAATACAAAGTAACGTCAAACGTTCCAAGATCCGGATTTCAACGTAACTTGACTTCTAAATTGTCTCTTTTACCGCAACTAGTCAGCACAGATAACCGCATGATGACACAAAGAACAATCGATCCTCGTCTGGAAGGCGATGAATGACAAGTAATTTCTAAGAATTAAATTCCTCCATCCTTCACTCTAACATCTCTACTAAAAAAAAGGATGCGAAAAAGCATGCAAAAGTGTGAATCATCTGTTTACGCTTACTTGGATGCAATGACACCATAAAAAATCCTTTGCAACAGCAGCGATGATGCGAGGTCTGCGGATTCCACATTCAACATTCTCATTTCTCCAGGCAGAGCTAGACAGACGCTGTTTTTTATTCGTGAGCTGGAACCGTGGAATTTCATACATTCTCGTTGTGGTGCTCCAGCACTTACTGAATACAGATTGCTGGAAAAGTAGGGTAAAAAATGTTGCACATACTTTTAGTGTTGTTTAATATAGAAAAAAAGTGTGTGGGACGATGATACGATGATGATGGCAAAAATGTGACGCGCAAGGCCATAAGATACGGGAAGGCAGAGAGACCACACACGAAGGTATAGGAAATACCCCATAGCAGACGAGTGAGTGCATTTTGTGTGAAAGCAATTTGTGTTGGCTGCATTTGTGGCATTTGGGTGCAAAGGACTGCTCCACTGGTGCAATGAATGACTTTTAACATCTGACTGCTGTTTTTTTTTGTGTACCCTTTTCCAGATATTTTCCAGAAGACAGAAGGATTTACAAATGTCTCTTTCCGTATGGTAAATTGGATTGAAAGATAATTGTCAATTGTTGAGTAGTGTTTCGACGAGATTTCCAGGTTGAAGGTTTTGCCAATATGTTTTAGTTGAGGTGTGAGAAGCAGGTGTTTTGATAACAGGAAGTGTGAATGTTAAGTGAGGAATATGGGTTGTAGTGAATGGACGAGTGAAAGTGACTGATTGGAAATCACAAATTAAAGTTGGAAGTCTTTGGGAAAGGTTGAAGGTGTCATCATGGAGAAGGCCAAGTTTCTTTTGCTTAACGAGCAGGCCCTTCAGGAGCTGCCGGAGGTTCAGAGGCCAATCTTCATTTTGGAGTGGTTGCGACATGTGGAAGGAGTGCTGTCGTGTATCTCAAGGGTGACAGAAATGCTTGTTTATATTTGTTGGAGTTCTGAATTTGTTTAATTTGAATGAACATTACTGTATTGTCAATTGTTATTGCAGATTGAACTGAAAGCTAGTCAAAAGCAATTGGTGGACCAACTCCTCCAAACAATTCAAAATGGACCAGGACCCCCTGTGCGAAACCTGGTTGCGGGATGCATGGCTTCCGTTTTCGTCGTGGGGGACACAATTACTCTTTTTGAAACTGTGAACAAGTGTAATGACCTCCTCAAAACGAAGGATGACTCCCCATCGTCCCTGGCAATCAAACTGGCAGCCCTTGCGTGTCTTGGTGAAATGTACGAGAAACTTGGGAGGATGATGGGGCGGTCGTACGAGGAAACGGTGCAAATTGTAACGAAAACATTCCGAAACATGGAGTCCCAGTCGAGGATCGAAACGCTAAATATATTTGAGAAAATTTGCAGTGGGATGGATGTTGCTGCAGCGAGTGTTCACAAAGAAATGTACAAAATTGCCAAAGTTTGTCTTACCGATAGAGTGATGGCCGTTCGAGAAGCGGCGGCCTTGTGTATTCAGCAAATGATGTGGTCAGCCCCATTCCTGTACACTACGGAGCTCGAAAGTCTCACTTCCCTCTGCTTTCGTGCCCTCGATGGTGCTGATTATGATGGAAGAATAGCAATTGCCAAACTGCTCGGCCTGGCAGTTTCTTACACGCAGCATCCTCCCGTTCAAAAGGGGAGGGGGATAATTGCAGCAGCTTCAAACTCTTCGTCGAGCAAGGCTTTGAACAACACTATTTCTTTGCCTAGGGACCAGCATGTATCATTTGGTTTCGGATCCGACCGTCGGACTTGTCAATGGGATCTTCTCCGTGCTAATTCATCCTTGTCAATCGACGAGACTAAGTGCCGCTTGGGCCCTCCGCTGCCTTTGCGTGGCAATTCCTTCTGAGGCTCACAAGTGCATAGAACGCTGTCTCCAAGCTTTTGATACGATGAAAACATCACCCGAAGCCGTGTCAGGGTATGCTGCTGCACTCTCAGCGATCCTGGGAGGAGTTCGGAACATGCCGTTGGGAGTTCCTCATGCAACAGGAAAGATTGTATTTAACACGGCGGAAGAATTACTTAGAAGCGCCAGTCAAAGCAGTCGTCTGTCAGTTCAGAGATCTGGAGCAGGTTGGCTAATGATAGGAGCTATAATGACACTGGGAAATAGCGTTGTCAAGTCCCTCCTCCCGAGGATGCTTCTTCTTTGGAGAAACTCTTTTCCCAAGTCAGCCAAGGAACTTGAATCCGAAAAGGCTAGAGGAGATGCTTTCACTTGGCAGGTGACATTGGAAGGAAGGGCAGGAGCTTTGGGTTCAATCCACAGTTTCCTTCTACACTGCCCTGACCTGGTCACGGACGAGATTATCACGAGATTGATGGTGCCGATTGAGTCCGCTTTGGCGATGATGACCAATTTGACGACAACACTCAAGGCATATGGGCCGCAGTTAAAGGCGTCGGCAGCGAACTTGAGATTCCGTTTGTATCAAACGCTAACACAAATCAAGCCAATTCATTTTGAACGTAAGTAAAAACGTAATTTATTAGTAGCGTAGCATTTAACTGTACCTACATGTCTTATTATTAAACATGTGGAGTGACATTGGTGTTTTTTTCATGATATTTTAGGATCGTATACGCATATGCTTCGTTTCGTGATTTGGGAGCTAACGCTGAACGACAACGTGGCGAACACGACAACCTCTCTTTTTACCCGTGTTTGTCAATCAAATGCGATTTTCAACTCTCTTGTGAGTGATCACGTTTCCATTGAAGACCAGGTATGATCTAGCTTCACTTGTAATCTCCAATCCATTCTTATTTCTTAATGATTCATTGATTCATGTACTTGTGTATTAATCGGGAATCGAGGAGTAGTGGGATTATCTTGATTAAGTTTATAGAGTGAGCAAAGATAGAATCGTAATAACAAGACTTATTCTTTTCTTTGCCCAAAAATCCTCTTCACATATAACTCTGCTACTACCACTTCTTCCACTACTTTACGACATTGTTCTAAACATGACGATGTCCAAATTGTCATCACATCACTTTTCATCATCACTACTACTTGCAGACCAATCAGGTTGACATCTATTTCTTTGTAAATAGGTTTTCGTCTCTTTCCAGCTTAGCTCGAGTGCATGCCGATAGTAGTGCATTGTTAGTGAGTTAGTACAGTTAGAAAGTAACATTCTTCAGCTACAGTATAAATAGTGCTTTAGCTAAATTAGACATTAGTGCTAGTGCTGATTACCTACGTTATTAGTTTGATAACTTCTTTCCAGCAGCCTGTTTCATCAGGAATTGTATTAACCGTGTATCTAATACAAATCATGGTGTGTGAAGATTGTTTATGAAAGTTACATTGATTTCATTTTACAGCTCCAACCCACTGGCGCGGCAGGTTCTGGAGCCATTGAGCACGATCCTTGTAGTTTATACCATCAACTTCCAGAGGTAATTCATCAAGTCGTAACTTCAAATTTGAGTGTCAACTATTACTGGAAACGGAATTCCGTTTTTACACTCAGGCGTATGTCACATTAATTTTTGCAGGGATCATCAGTTCCTTTGCCGTACCCATTGGGCGTTGCAGTTATCGATTCTGCAATTGAACTGTTTGGTTTGCTTTATCCCCACATTTCCACCAAGCATCGCACACAGCTAATTGATCACTTTGTGGAATGTCTCAAAGTTACAAAGTATGCCAGAAAGGAAGCTGTTCTCGTCAATATTTTCTGTGGCGTGCTGATGGCCATGAGGTGCATTCGAAGGCTAAACAACGCCAGTGCAAATACGAGTATGACTTCATCAGTAGCCACTCCCACCACTTCAGAAGGCGCAAGTTCTAAAGCGAGCAACGGGGTGGAAGAATTGAAGTTAATTTCTCAGCAGCTTGTCACTGGATCGTTGGGTCATGCAAGTGGAGTAATCAGATGCGCAGCAGCGGAAGTCATGGGACGTATAGCACAAGCCGTGGCAGACCCTAGATTTACAACAGAAACAGCTCAGTTTTGTGCAGACAAGTTGAAAATATCTCGAGATGTGAGCAATCGAACGGGGCACAGTTTGGCGTTAGGGTGTTTGCACAAATACTTGGGTGGAATGGATTCCAGTAGACATCAACATGGAAGCGTGTCTATTCTTTTGAATTTGGCACAGGATAGCTCCTCTCCTGAAACACAAGTTTGGGCTTTGCATTCCCTGGCTTTGGTTGCCGACACTGGAGGGCCATTGTTCCGTTCTTATGTGGAACCTTCCTTGACACTTGTCATCAAACTCATCACGACAGTTCCCTTGTCATCTGTGGATTTGCGACAAGCTGCTGGTAAAATGCTATCAGCCCTCATCACAGGAGTGGGACCTGAACTCCAAGTTGGAGGCCATAAGGAAATTGACTCAATCAAGAAGTCGTTTGAAATTGGCTGTGCACTGCTTTCTCGTGCTGAAGAACATCCACTTGTTCAAAATGAAGCTATAACGTGTTTTCAGAGATTGCACCTGTTTGGAGGAACCATCAACTATGACATTGTCATTCCTGTATTGTTCAGATCCATGTCTAGTGCCAACCTACTTCTTCGGAGAAGTACAGTGGACTGTTTCCGCCAATTGAGTCAACGTGAGGCTGCCCTCGTTTCCAAGTATTTCACTAAACAATGCCAAAGCCAAGCTGAACAGCAGGAAGATTACACTTACTATCTCGAGTCTGGAATCAGTGGAGCCCTGTTTGCCATGTTGGACCTGGAGTCGGACGAAGTCATTCGGAAAGGGATCCGGGACACTGTCACCAGTATCTTTAGTGCCGCAGCAACACAAGATAAGACCCAGCTTCAAACTTGCATAACCCTCTGTAAAAACATTCTCACTTGCGACTCTTCCGGAGGAGCAAACGCTGACACGACTCCTCCAGATGAAACAGGAGGGGACTTTGATGACGCAGATGAAATCAAATTGGCCAACGATGAATTAACTTCCGGTTTAAATCCAGCCAACAATTCCCGATGGACTAGCCGTGTGTTTGCTGCTGAATGTGTTCGAAAAATACTCATCAGTTCCCCGTTCATCACAAATGAGCCCAGTGGTCCGGATCTCCTTCGTCATTTGAGTGATCTCATTCGAATGGCGTTTATGGGTGCCACAAGCAATTCCGACTCGCTTCGTCTGGAAGGCCTTCTGAACCTTGAGACAATTATTGAAAAGTTTGCAGCCCTTCGCGATCCCGACTTTCCAACAGCCTCCATTCTGGAACAGTTTCAAGCCCAAGTGAGCGCCGCGTTGAGGCCTGCATTTGCCGTAGAAACTGACCCAATGGTGACAGCAACAGCTTGTCGTGTGTGCAGTGCCTGGATATGTGGGAACAGCCAAGGTGGGGAGGATTTGCGAAGAGTTCATACTCTCATGGTGTCCGCCCTGGAAAACATTAGAACAAAGCCGACTCTTCCAGATTTTAACGAAAGTGCAAACACACTTGAGAAACTGGCCATTCTGAAGGCGTGGGCGGAGGTGTTTGTCACAGCCGTGGAGAACGGGCTGAAGGCTGGAGAGTCTCTGAATGAAGTTGTGAAGGAGCAGCAATCGGGCTCGAGAAAGGATCAACTTTTGAGGCTAGTGAAACCAGAACTTGATTTGTTATGTCCCCTTTGGGTCTCTGCTTTAAGGGATCGAGCCCTGATTGAGCTACCACCGGAATTTGCCCCCCAGCTGCCACGGGAAGGAGGCGCTTTCTTTTCAAATGAAACCAAAGATGTTGTTAGACCCTACTACAGAGACGCTTGGCCACCAATTCTCTTGGCGAGTGCTATTTGCCTGAGCACATTGCCAGGGTTGACGTCATCCGCATCAACTATAGAGAGTGACAAGAATAGGGCAAGAATGGAAAAGTTTTACCTCGTCTTTGGTCTTGGGATGGAGGCGCTTTGCAAGCAACCGTTTTCAGAATTCTACGAGGATACAGAAGCGACGGAAATGTTTTTGAAAAGTCTTTGGGCCCTGTTGAGCTCTCATTGGCCAAGGGATGTGATTAGTCAGGAGAAAGCACTCACAATAGAGCTATGCTGTGTCCTCCACCGACAACTGGTCACTCGGTGTGACATTCGGATTCAGGCTTTGGTCATTGACGTCTTGAGGCTGATCATTGAAGGAATGAGAGAAAACTTTAATAAGATCACCGAAGGTGACAACGATGAAGAGCGGAAGGATCATGACAAGGAGAAAGATACAAATAATACCGCCGCCACAACAGTCACTGCAGAGGAGCAGCAAGACGACTCTGCCTCAGGAAAATCAGTCGTGATGTCGGTCTTAGAGGTCGTATTTTGTCTGTTGATGCAAAAAATCCCGACTCTCAACTCTCACGTTTCTGGATTCCAACTGAAGCCGACTGGTACTCTCAAAGAAAATGATAAGCTCCTAGGGGACACGGTCATGTGCTTAGAGCTGCTGCCAGACATTTGCTCGGATGCCGTGGCAGTAGGAATTCAGCCAACAGTGTTGTACCTCACGTCATGCATTTTGGGCGAGCCGGTTGCAGGAGTCGAAGCATGTGGTGCTATTGTGAAGTGCTACCGAAAGTTTGTCGCGCACCGTCTAATTTCGAATCCAAACTGGGAACGATACTTGCTGAGCACATTGGTCAAAGTGTTGGACATGGCTAAAACCAGCGGCGGTGGAACTGGTGACGACGACGATGCCCAGCGACAGTGTCACCTTCTTGGTGCTATTTCAATATTTATTATTGATGCTCCCCCTCCTTCGGTTAGGATACCAAACATCCTCTACCCTTCCATCAACATGTTCCAACATGCTTATCAGAGCCACGCTGATCCAGTAAGACTCAAAGCTATCAACTTGATATGCCAAGTGTTTGAGAAGGCGGACCGCTCCGTGAGTACTTCCTTCATCCATGCCTTGGCCCCAAGAATTTTACAGTATTTGTACAGCGAGGACGCAAAGAGTGTGCAGACAAAACCGCAGCTGGAGTTTATTCTGGAAAGCATCAGGGCAATTCAGATTCTTGTCCAGTTGGTGGACTCATCTTCGAAACGTAAGCATACAACTATCATTTTTATAGAAAAGAAGAAAGAATGTATGCATTGTAAAGTAATTGTCTTTATACCTCTTGGTTTGAAAACTGTATTAACTATTTGTTACGTATGCAATGCCTCAATTTAAAGGCACATTGGAAACAGGTGAAGTGCAAGCAGAATTATGTCTTTACGTGATTGATTCAGGTTTAGAGAAGCTTAATTCATGTATTGATTTTATCCAACAGGAGTTCAGATGCTCACATTGATTGTACCTGTTCTCATCAACTTTTTGCTGGAACCCCATTTGCTCGGCTTATCGGTGAGTCCACACAGGAAGCTCTTGCACGATGTCAGTCTCCAGAAACTTATGAAAATTGGACTTCAGTATCGTGAAGTAGGTTGACTTGGAATTTAACTTATTCTAACTAGCATTTGTGTGACATATTAAATGGCATGTTCATGACTGTGGTTAATTTTTTTTAAATCAGGAGTTTCGAGCTTTAATGGGCCAATGTCCTGATATGAGAATTAAATTGGAGACTGTCATAAAAAATTCAAAGTCTGACAAGTCGGCAGGAATTGGGGATGAGAATAAAACTGGAGTGGGCGCATTACCAACTCCGTCAAGTGGATCGATAAAGCTCAAGACGGACTTTAGCAATTTTACTTCGTAATTTCGGTATATGTAAAAATCAAATCAACAAATTATCGGATCGTCGATCGCTTAGTTTAATCTTCAGTTTTAAACGCAAAAGTGGCCAATTTAGGATGTACTATTAATTAATGGAAACTTTTTCCGTTTACCAAAATATTGCTAACTTGAGATTATTTAATATTTATTTGATATTAATTACGCAAACAACAATTGTTAATTTCATATGAATTTGACAAACCAAGTTTTATTCTAATACTGGAATAGGCAAAATGTTTTAAATTGTGTCTTATTTTATCGGAATGTCTTAGACAGTCGTATTCTATTGACAGTCTTGCTCCCGGATCGTGTTTGACACAAACGTGAATGCGATGCTGGTGTATATTTATGTAATTTGCAATTTGAAGTTAGCTGTAGTCACGTATAAGCTAGAGTAATTCCTGTCGTAGACTATTATACAACCACACACATGTACATTGTATAGAGATGTATATTCCTAACCTTTGTTTAGAAATAAAGAAACGTGGACATCGCAACTGAAAAGCCGGTAGGAGGGTTAACTACTACCCCGCCAGTCTCATTTGGGTATAAAATTCGAAGTGCCACTGCCATCCCATCTATTCTTTTAATTTCACTAATTTTGGCTTGAGGAATATAAATCTCAATCTTAAAAATATTCAACGTTAATTATTTTCTACCACATTTCTCATAAGCATAATTGCATAAGCACTGAAGGACTGACTGTATACAATGACTCCTGGCTCTGTATTTTGAGACCCTACTTTTCCATGTAAATTCGTGATGGATTTTTAGGGTAGGAAATGGTCCCCGATAAAACAGTTAATATGTGAATATGTTTAAACAGTTAACAGTTAGTATGTGAAACGCATTTCGAAGAATTGAAATGCAGACATACTGGTTAAAATTCACACTAAAATTAATACCCTAACTAATTGACGTACAACATCTTGTGACAAGATTCTTGTCTAATAGTTGGAACAGTTGACATACTCTTATAGAATTGTTACATGTATCAAATGGAGTAATGAGATACATGCAGGATGGTTATGTATTTACGTGTAGTTATATAATTCTACACAAATATTACAAACATAAGATGTGGTGTACGTTTAATTTGATGTGTAAACACTAGTGTTGTAAACGCTTTTACTTTGTTGTGCACATAAAGGTGAGTTTGTTCAAAAGCAGGATGAGCAGAGCATCTCTGATATCTCCAATTCGCAACACATACAGTGCGTGTTCATCTTAATACGATAAATTGATTACGCCAAGAAAGCCTAGACGAAGGCTGCAAAATTGCCGATATCACGTTAAAGTGTTTGGTGCTGCTAAGTCAGCGTGCTAACAACTCAGCAACTTCTTTGTCTACGGAAATTAAGCGATACCTAAGAAAATCTCAAACTCGTCAAACAAAACAAACTCACACTAAGTTTTTCATACTATATCATTTCGGTCCGCATCATTGTTCCTACATTACAATAAAGATAAAAATCCGAGTTTAGCGATCACCAAAAATCCCTTAATATTAATTCCATTTCCTGTCCTTTGATTCTTAAAGCAACGCCCACCTCTGCTACGTAAGACTCACTTTATTCTCCGAATCTCCATTCTTTGAACTCTTTTGTCCAATTCCTACCCTCATCAACATCCACCACATCCCTTATATATACCTTTTTTATGAACTTCTCATTCACAAGTGTGAAATGCCCATGTAATCTCATCTCCCAAAGACGCCATACATTTCCCATTCTCCCTTCACACATTCCCCACACACCGAAACACTTTTGACACGAAAACACACTCGTGCCATATCCTCGCCTGTACATTCCCCATCGGAGATGCACAGTGCTCATTGGCCGCTTCACATCTCTCGTTTTCCCACTGTTTTCCTTTCCATCTCCAAATCCGCCACACACAGAGCACACCAACATTTAGCCCATTACCTCCCCATGCTGTCGGACTACGTTGAGAGTTTCACACATTTTCGTCGAAGCACATCAACGTTTTTTTACAGTCGGCATTTCTACCTATACGACAGCCGCACACCGCACTTCTTCCCAAACAACTTTGACCAGTTCCCCTCCACCTCCAAAAGGTTTCCTCCAGAACCTCCACCCTCCCCACAGCCCTTTTTCGGTGGAATTGTTGAGGTGAGTGTCAATCAAGACTTGCCGGTGAATCCGTGGCGTTTTTGTGGGGGAGCGGTGTTGTTTTGTGGTGTACACACAAGTGTGTGGTAGTGTGTGTGTCCATAGTCCACGAGAACCCCATTCAACATTGTTTTTCGTAGCGGTAAGAAAAACTCTCAGGTACACTTTTTTCTCTCGTTCATCGTGTGTGCACAAGAGTCAAGCTCTTTTTCTGCTCGTGTTGGTGGATATGCATGGTTTTTTATACGTAAGGTTTGGTGAATGGTGAGCACTCTTGTCTTGTCGCTCGTTCTTTCACATTCGCTCCGTCGCTCTCCGGCAGTTCACTCTTTTGTGATTTTAATTAACGCTTTTTGTGACGGCGAAGTGTTTTAATTGAGTTTTATTGAGGAACTTGGTTCAGGCTTCTTTGGGGGGTTTTTACACCGTAAGTGATGTTCCGTCTTTGTCAGGGGTTTTAAGTATCAAGTGGTCGTTACGAAAGGGTGTTTGACGGTGTTGTGCATTGTGTGATTCATTTGGGTCACTTTCAAAGTTTTTTGAAGGTAATAATGTGGAATATTGGGGATTGTTGTTAATTTTTTGTTTTGATTTGATTGCAGTTGTGTAATACGAAGAGCAAGATGACTTCATCTGGTCCAAGTCCGAGGAAGATTAAGAGGGTGGAGGATGACCCAACTGTGGGCTCAGACGATGATGATGTACACGATGGGATGGATGAGGCGACACGACAGGCGCTGAATGACATTGATGAGTGCCAGAAGGAGCTTGACGAGCTCAATGAGAAGGCGAGCAAAGAGATTCTCCAAGTTGAGACGAAGTACAATAAACTGCGGAAGCCGTACTATGACAAGAGGGCAGCTGTCATTGAAAAGATTCCCAATTTCTGGGTCAACGCTATTGTCAACCACCCGCAGATCTCTATGTTGGTCGATGAGGAGGAGGAGGATTGTCTCCACTTTTTGAAGAAGTTGGAGGTGGAGGAGTTTGAGAATGTGGAAAACGGCTTTCGCGTCAAGTTTGTTTTTGATGAGAACCCATTCTTTGACAACTCTGAATTAGTGAAGGAATTCCAACTCGGACCAAATAGTAAGTATTTATAGAGTTTGGTCAGTTTGGTTTTTGTTCTGGAGGAGGATGCCGGTGGTAATGATTGTTGAGCACAATAAATATGAGAAAAGGTGATTTATTAAATTCAACAGCGGAACCCAAGTCAACGAGCACCACGATTAAGTGGAAGGAAAATATGGATCTCTCGAAGAAGCAACCCCAAATCATTGATGCTAGGAGGAAACGTGGTCTGGAACAGAAAACCTTTTTCTCATGGTTCAGCGATAATAAGGATCCCGCTGCTGATGACATTGCTGAGGTGATAAAGGACGACCTGTGGCCGAATCCTCTTCAGTACTATTTGACCCCTGACATGGAAGACGGAGAAGATGAAGCTCTGTAAGTCAATTTGTTCGCTTTACCATAAAATATATTGCGTGCAGTAAACAATTAAACTTTTTTGAATGAAGAGCAACTAATTTTTACACATGTTAATTTTTTGTTTTTCAATAGTGATGAAGATGAGGATGGCGAAGAGGGAGTTGTTGTTGAAGAGGAAGAAGATGTTATGGACGAAGAAGATGAAGATGGTAATCCTGAGGACGACGACGGTGTGGGTAATGGTGAAGGCGAGGAGGAGGAGGAAGACGATGACCAGTAAAAAGAGTATCACCGGTGACCTTTTTGTTCGTTCTAGCATTTAATTATGATTACAGTTTCTTCTTATACTTCACTTCACTAGACGTTTTTCAGGATGTTTACATCGTTAACCGCCTTCAATCTCACCACACCACATACAGATTTAGTGTATATCAATCAACATTTTACTTGAAACAACTTGCAGACATTTTTTTGGTTTTTGTTACGAGATTGTTAGGATTCATAATACATAAAATAATGTACTGTATGCTAATAACTAGAATTAAGGAATTGACTTTTTTGGGACGGCAAACGAAAAACCAGAGTGCTGTTGTAATCTAAAATATTGTACATTCTAAAAAATATTCGACTATTCAATTATTACCGAATTGTTTCACTCCATACGTAGATATATATTCGCGTGCTTTGTTTTTGGAATGCAGTTTTTTATTTTAAATGTGAACTCTCCAGATGAAGAACACTTATCAGTGCAGTTTTTAATACAACTTGCAAGTTGTAGTACATTTCGTTGTTGTCGAGTTAAGACGAGGATCGCTACAAGTGAACATTTCTTCCCTAGCGAAGTGAATGGTTTACTTACTGATTATATATTCTATAATATGATACGGTACTGTAAACAATACTGATTACTCATTTCATTTTTGGAATAAACAGAGTTGGAAAAAACCCCCTTCACATCTTCACTGATTTTACTTTAAAAGTACACAGACTTCAACAGTAGTTATACAAATAACAGTAAAATGGGAAACTCGATTTACATGTAATACTATCTGATCTACGCGTTTTGGGTGAATGAGACGGCGAAGTCGTTGAAGTCAATATTACAATTAGTTTCTAGGTCCTCGTGCCGTTCCTCATCTTTTCATTTAGTAACACCTCACCTCCAAATACTAGAAGCAGCATTGCGTTTTACTAGATTATCAAATTAAATCAGTACATTGCGTTCATCGAGATATTTACTCCAGAACGAAGCCAAAGCCCCATTTTTTGGTTTTTATGGACAGACCAGAATGAAGCATAGTCCTGCACCAGTTCTCACCCTGTGAAATCCGGTGATACAAAGCAACCTAAAATTTGAGGAAAGATACAAAAGTGAGACACTTTTTCCTCTGCATCGCATAATCTCATCTCTCGCACACGAAAAACACAATTCTCAGAGCATTGGCACGATATGCACACACACAACACTCGTATTGATACGCGATACGCACCACACCACGACCGAAGTGAGTGGACGATCATAATGGAAAATGCCTACGCAAAGGCTGTGAAGAGCATCAAGCTAAAAAATGCGAGTTTTAGTGAGCCTTTAGATTTTTAGGGAAAAGGCGAGTGTGCTCTGACTCTGAGGAGGAAGGTTTGTTGTGCTTGTGCATTTGACGATGCTCTCCCTGCATCTGCTCAGCGTGGCTCACACGCATCACTTTATCTTGAGCAGAAAGCCAAGCGGAAGAACACATCCCACTCATTGGTGTATAGAGGAAAGAGTAAAATGAGTGGGGGCAGTGTGAGATTTGGCGGGAATGGGGGAATTTGAAATGCTCGGGTGCATAGTAGGTGAATACATTGGGATATCTTTTGCTCACACGTGGAGACGAGTCTGTGTGTGGTCCAGCAGTGAAATTTTTATTGTTGTTGTTGTTTTCACATATTTACGAATATCACAACTCTGCAAACTGTTAAACTAGGTGTGAAAAATTTAACTAATTGTCTGTTCCGCTTCTTATTTGTCGTTTGTTGAGGATAGAGTTTGTTTACCGTAATTGAATATCAATCATGAGGAAGTTGAAGTATCACGAGCAGAAACTGCTGAAGAAAGTAGATTTCATCAATTGGGAAGCGGATAACAATCTCCATGAGGTGAAAGTGATGAGAAAGTATTACATTCAGAAGAGGGAGGACTATACTGCGTAAGAAAAAAATATTTAAATTGTTTTCTACAATGCTAAATATGTATGCCTATTTAAAGAGGGGATAATTAGACTCGAGTCGAGTCACTCGACTGAAGGCAATAGTAAAAAGATGTAATGTGTTTTACAGTTATTGTATTTTTTGTTCACTACACAGCTATAACAAGCTATCCAGAAATATACGAGATGTAGCACGCAAGATTAAGGATTTAGATCCGAAGAACCCCTTCCGTTTGGAGTCTGGTGCTAGACTCTTAGAAAAATTGTAAGCGGAAATGTTAATTTATGTATTGTTTTAGTACGGAAAGAATCTAGAATTGACAATAAACCTCATTATGTTGTGGGCTTGCAGGTATACAATGGGACTGATTCCAGCGAGGGACACTTTGGAACATTGTGATAAAGTCAGTGCATCTTCGTTTTGTCGGAGGAGGCTTCCTGTTGTAATGGTTCGAAGTAAAATGGCGCAAACAATTAAGGATGCTATTAAGTTTATTGAACAAGGTCACGTTCGAGTTGGTATTCAGCGGATAACAGACCCTGCCTATTTAGTGACGAGGTAAGCCTTACAATACTATTTGTGAGCGTTAGTTAATCAAATATTATTAATTGAAAGTTAATAATGTCAACCTGTGTGGGAACTGTTATTATTATTATAGAACATTGGAAGATTTCGTGACATGGACAAATACATCAGCTATTAGGAAGCACGTTCTCGAGTATAATGCAGTGGTAAGCACAAATACAATAATCATACTTTACGAAGAAAGATATAGTTGAAAAGACTATTATTTTGATATTTGAATGATTTGATATCTTATATTTCAGCGAGACGACTACGAACTGCTTTAGGATACTAATATAGCATAATATGAATGATGGGATGACCTCGTTTGGGAGAAACTCCAGATAAGATGGGCGCACTATTAATATTAATGTTAATAAATTATCGATCTTATTACATGTTTGCAATTTGTAAGTGACAGATTTCTCGTTCAATCACGCAAGTACGTAATTACTCATTTATGCAGATTAAACATTGTGAGCCACAAGGACAACCAAAGCGAATTTATATTTTATAGCTATTTCTTGAAGCGTTTGTTTAACAGAAAATAAATTTTTTCAAAGTTTTGTATTTACACATTTTGATAGCACATTGCAATACACCAATTTGGTTTAGTCGTTTTGAATGGCACTGGATAATTTTAATTTAATTTATTGATTCCATGTAAATTGCTGTTCATTATTTTCATCGGGAAGTTTTTAAGTATTTAGAATCTGATTGAGTTGTTACAGTTTCCTTTATTACTAGGTAAGTAAATTATACCTATATTCTATGAAACGATTTTCATTATATAGCGATTCGAGTACACCTTGTAATGGTTTAGAATTTTACTTTAATACGGTAGGTTGCACTTGTCGTAGGAGTTCTTGCATAATCAATTTAAAAAAAACGCAATGTTACTGCATTCAGTATTTTTAATACATGTACGAAATGTTACGGAAATTTTGAAAGCCTTGAAATGTATACACATACTTTTACACGTACTTAATCGCATAAGTAGAACAACCTTTGTCTGCCCTTATTGCATTCGAATGTCGAATCGTTTCGTAGATGTTTTAATCCTGCCTTCACTTCCTTTTCTCCGTTGGGGAATTAAAAAGGACTTGTTCCATTTGTGTGGCGAGAAGCATTTCACTCTCGCACACATTGTGAAACAGCCCTACTTGAGATCTCTCTCCCTCCACATACCCCTTTCTCTGCAGCAAATAAAATCATACACTAAAACTGTCTCTGTATGTAAAATGTGTTGCATTGCGGTTGGATTTCATGTTTTCTCTTAGCTAATGGCATGCCAATGCTAATCGTACAATGACATCCGCTCTAGCTGTCTTTTTCGGTAAATCGAAAAAAGAAACGCGACTGAAACATAATGGGGTAGCAGCTTAAGCTTACTGTTTCTCAGAAACACCTTTGTGTAACATTTGCTGTCTAATCTATGCACATACCTAAATGGACTCGTGTACAAAATGCACATTTGTACAGAATTTATGGTGTACGCAGTGCCATCACAGGAAATCACTGCAAGAATTCACTCCCCTCCAGGGAGAATCCAGATTGCGTTGGCGAGGGTGAAGCAAGGGCAAAGTAAGTTTTTTTTCAATAATGGAAAGGAAGTGACAATCAATAAAACAATGTAAACTACATATTACGCTAATACTTGTAATGTAGATAAATGTACATAGGATCGGGATAATTTTGAACTTGTTCCTCTTCCATTCATCCCCCGATCAAACACTACATGTAAAAACATGTAAAAAATGGCTTTAACCTATACGCGCATATCAATGCATAAAAATGCACAGTTTCACATTAAAATGAAGTGCTCAGCTCACTCGAACTCGCATGACAGAGGTTTAGCTACGAATTTAAACTGAGGTCATATATCCCATTCCTATGAAAGGTAATAATTCAAATTCCTAACATGAAAAAAATCAACAAGAATCATAAATACCAACTATATTTGCACGTTTTAGCATTAACGCTGAATCTTACAACTTACTGGAATAGTAAAATATATAAACTTACATACGTAGTAAGTGTAGTATTAAAGTTAGTAATTTGCAAGTCAAAGTTAGCCGGGAGAGAAAAGTATCTGTCTGCAGCAAACTTTTTCTACCCTTGATTAAGATCACACACTCTTGAAAACGATATATGATTACACTCAAGGTTTATTTCTCCATTCCTTCTCTCCACGTATATTTCATCTGCTAAAACGTTAGCATAAAATGAGATTTTCACTCGTGTCGACACGTACTATGCATCTTGCTGCTTACTCATTTTCAACCCCATAATCACTCTAGCCTTTTGGATAGATGTGAATATACGACTCCATTCTATGTCTCCTGAGCAAACATTATTTACATACTTTTGATGCTCAGTCTCTGAGCAAGAAGCTAAAAAGATTCGGACTTTAATTCTGCCTTTTTATATCACCCTATTTTGTAGACCTTTTGAAACTTTTTTTCACTCCAAAAATGTTTTGAAATGACAAGTTCTTGTTTCAAAGATAAATACACGAAAGTTCATTCTAGGTACTTTCTATCCGAATGGAGGCGTTTCTCGTCCAGACTTACAATTTACAATTCATTATATGATCAATCATCGCATTTTTAGATTTACATAAAATATTGGTCACAGATACGCGTGCAAACTCATATTTTAATAAAAAACTCTTTCTCGTATGAAATCTCGAGCTAAAAATATAAAAATTTAGGTGTTTTGCATAGGTACAAAGTAGCACCTACTTTGCCAGTCGGCCAAGAAATTAGATTCATATTTAAAATTCATTCTTTTTCCTAGCAAGGTTTACATGAGGTGAAGGTGAGATTGTAATAAATTTTCATTAGTAAATCCAAGTCGGTGCTGCTGGAGGATTTATATTCCCACGTGAAGTACGTGGCATAACGCACAGACGGATGAGCATGTCACAAAGTCGCATCCTTTCACCTCTTTCTTCAGAAAGAAATAATTCCTTTCCCTCCCGTCGTATAAGGCAACTTTCCAGTGTAATATGGAATGCCTCCCTTATTGCTCCAGAAAACTGATATTTTCAAAAGGGACTTTTTTGGATATTGTACATGTTAGATGAAGCCCACCCGGAATTGTGCGTCCCGAAAGACGTTCGAGAAGCACATGGCATGCGAGGGTAATAAAAGACATGCGAACTCTAGAGGAGTGAAGGCAGCTTTTTTTCTGAAGATAAAAAACCTATTACCTATTATTATTGACATGCTCATATTTGATATTTACTACACTAAAACAAAAACTTTCTCTTTTTTGGAAGCTGGCATAAGAAAAAATAAACTTTGTAATTTTCCTCATCTTTAGACCGACGCACATGTCGTATCATCGTAAAGACTTAATGTAAATGATACTCTTGCAACAGTCACCATTACATACGGGGCTTGCTTATATCCGAAAAAAAAAGAATTATAATAATATTCAACAAATTTCCGTGGATTCTGTGCACACACACACAACTCCGCATTTTTCTAGGGAAAGTCTTTTTTCCTTCTTGTGTGAAGTGAAAGGAGAGAGGCACTCGTACAGGAGTCGAGTTGAGCGGTGAAGTAATGTTCGAAGAGCTCATTCCACTTGGAGCACTCACACAATCTACACACTCGGCGTACAACGCATTGGATTGTGTGGGATTTCACATTGCCTTGTTGGTGTTGGAGGTGAAAAGTTTGTGAAAGAGACGGAGCTTTAGAAAGTGATACCCCTTCCATTCTTCGTGTTTACTCCGTAGAAGCAGATCGTGCTGCAAAGCAAGAGAAAGTAAGGGAAACAGTTTTCACCCTTTCCTCTCTGCGTTTTCATTTGTTATTCACCGGAAAATGTTACAATCTATAGTGTGTAATTTTAAAAACCTTCTCTCTTGGTAAAGTTATTAAAAAGTCATCCATACTTTCGGGTGACGATGAGTACACTCTGCATTTCTTAAGAAATATTGTGTGCGTTTTAAAATTTTGATGGATTTTAAATACTTTGACATGGCAAAATTATAAAATTGCACAACTTTAGAGTGGGAAAGGGGGTTGTGGTGGGTCATAACGTAATTCTGGGTGGTGATCTGTGCGTGTTTTTCTAAAAACGCTGTGTGTAATCAAGTTGAAAAAGTGAAAAAGTATGGAAAACACAAGGGCTGTCTCAACTTGCCCCAATTTCCAAATAATTTGACTCTGAAGAAAGAAACTACTCAGCTTTCATCCCTCTAAACAAGTTAACGAATTCTGCAAAATCCCAGACTCAATTAAACCACCCACCAAGATGAGACTCCTACCTGTACTTCTCTTTCTAATTACTTCAGGTACGTTCAATATTCTCTGATGTAGTTTAAATCAAATTTAAATGTAAAAATAAAAATGAGAAAATATCGTTGTGATATTTTCCGTCCAAAATTGATGACAGCGGTGGTAAACAGTGCAATTTTTTATGTTTGACCATACATATGCGTATTTTCATATACCTACACATCCCACCTCACGTAATTTGCGCGCAATGTGTGACAGCCAAGGTGAGTACATTTTTATTGACTCGATGACAGACAGACACATCCTTCTTTGACTTTCTCTCCCGTCTCTTCCTTTTATTTTCGCCATATGTCCCAAAAAGGGAAACTGGCAACCACTTCGGTCCCAAGATTCCTCTCGTGATCACTCCAATGATGATGGTGACATGACGCTCGTTTGTAGCCTGAAAATGAACGTCTCCATTTTTTTCCACCTTCCTTTTCTCCATCAAGTGTGTGTGTGTTTGAAGTAGCGTGTGTCTGCGAATGCCTGTACTCTTCACACTCACATTACCGATTCTCCTCACATGTTGACCAATGCGACAATCAGTCGTGGCTCGAATCGCAAATGCCACTTGTGACTTTGTTCCCACTCCTCGCTCTTTCCTTCCCTTTCCCTTCCTCTTCCGTCGTCTATTTTTTGAGCTTCCTTTCTCAAAGCGCCCTTTAATAACGCCTTTCCTTCAAAAATTAGATCCGCTCTGCTCCATTGAGCTCTGTTTCCTCCAGAAGAAAAAGACGATACACAACTCTCTCCTCGAACTCCATACATCACTTATTGAGCCTTGTGTCTAAAAAAACGCACACTGGACGGCCGCATCCTTTCCTTTCGCTGATCATCATCATCCATGTTCTCCGCGTGCCATAAGGGAATCTGAGACAAGGAAGATGCAGAAAGAGAAAGCTCTATCTTTTCACTCCATTCTTAAAGTCCTCTCGCCATCATCATCTCCACATCATCTAATTCCGATTTTCCCGATCATCGTCACCCTCATTCTTGAAAAAAGGAGAGAAAGTCTTCAAGAAAAACTTTCACTTTACCCATACAATCCTAATACAGACATATATCTTCCCTTCTCCAACTTTTTGGCTTAAATTCCTTTTCCATCCTGCTTGTCCATTATGGGAGAGACGTGGGGGTTCTCCTGGAAAGGGAAAAGTAAAAGTGGGAGCAGAACATGTTGCCATTTATTTCAAGTAGTAGGGCGAAAGAGCAGAGCATACTCAAGGGGGAGAAAGTGTAAGTCTGATTTTCAATTCGAATCAGATACTCCACCCATTATCTCCCTTTTTTGATCGGCTTCCCCACTCGCTCTCTTTTACTTTCTCCGTTGAAGACGAGTGTTATATAAGAGATCCTACTTGGTGTTCGCTGTCATTTGAAGCACACACCTCCCTTTCCATTTTGGCAAGTTAGTGGGACACACACATTACGACAACAAACAAGGTGATATGTCGATATCCGATCTTTGATTCCAATAAAAGAGCTTGCTAAGTGGACCAACACACATAAAATGCTGACATTGCGAGTAATGAATTGCTCGAGGCTCTTCCAGAAATAGTTCAGGACCAAATGATAATTGGCATTCTTCAAGCGCTCGTAATGAGCACTAAATAGTTTTATGATCCATTTTTTGTGGAAATCGATCCCATAAAACGGTTTCCTACTTTTTCTCATTTAATTAGCGACTTCTTCAATAACGCAATGTATAACAAATAGATTTGGATACGGACTGAAATCTTGTAAGAACGCGTTTACAAATTGCTAATGCCGCAACTTTTTCCTTCGAAAAACGACGGAAATATCACTTGAAAAATGTTTTCCCATCTTACAATTTACCCATTTTCATTGTGAAGGAGCGGGTATACTTTGGTGCTCCACTCATTTGACTGCACAAATTGTATCTCATTATCACCACACTCAAGACTTGTACAAAGTAGCAACATTATTCAAAAGTGAGAAGCGATTTCATTGAGCAAAGTGATTTAGCTCTCTTATTAAATGACCTGCTTTCACTGGGTGCCAAGAAAGAGTTAAAACCAGTTTAATTGGGCCCATTAGCAAGTGTGTGATACCGGTTGCTTTTCACTTTCACCCATACCAAGTCACTAATTTCTTCCCACTTTCTCCCCCTCTGTAATACACCCTTTCTTTTATTGCTTTCTTCGTTTGCTGTTGTGAAAAGGAAATGTTGCAGTGTCCTGTACAGGACTGTAGAAATAGGTGTGTATCTATATTGTTAGTAACCCTTTGGAAGGCTGTGTGTGATACGCTCATTTGTTCCCATCATCATTCTCCTCTCACCGATCATATCATTTGATGATGATGTTCCCTTTTTGATGTGAAAGTGAAAGCGTGGAGAAGGAGATTTTGTGGGACACACGGTGGTTGTGTGTGGTTGTACACACTATTCTGCGTTGTTGGTTCATGACGAGAGGGTGGCTGTGTGTTGGTTAATGTTTGCGAGATGATTTCCTTCCTTCCACACCATTACTTTTGTAAAGGTCTCATCGTCATCATTTTCTCCGAAATCCCGCAAACACAAAACAACACAACCACACAGCACACGCTAATAATGCCCTATCCACAAAAGGAGAACGAAACTCTTTTATCTTTTCAAAAGTCACTCCTTTCCCTCTTGCTGCAATGAAAAGAGAAATGCAACCACTGCATTTCATTCATTCAGCCTGCTTCACTGTATCCTGCTTTGACGATGGTGAGATTTATGCAAAGCAATGTCAAAGGCACAATCAGGACCAACCGCCCATTACGTCTCTATACGTTATTATGTAATATGCACGAAAACTTTTCAATGTCCTATCTCTCTCCCAATGAAAAGCGATTCAATTCAATGGAAACTTTTCCAAACACCAGCGACAAGGGGGGAAAGTCATTACGAGAGAGCGCCGCTTTATTATGTGTGCGTATATTGGGAGCACATGGAGTAAAAAAAGTCCGTTTATTGTAATGAGGAGGAATCCAGTTAAAAAGTCATTTACATATATCTTTCTCTCCGTGAATCTCCGGTTTAAATAACTACGTCTACGATAAACTCAAACCGCTCTGCGTATTTGACTTACTCAACGAACTCGGGCCTGATTTACTTACTCACGTGAAAAAATTTCAACATTTGCAACTCCTTGGACTTTACACCAGACACAACTCCCTTTTCCAGCGCTAAAGTAGCTTATTAGGTATTATGGTTGGGAAAAGCTCATGATCATTCCCGCCTCTCAGTACATTGACCACAAGTATATAGATTTCTTTTGATTGTACTGAAGACCATGTAACTTTCTCTTATCACACTTTTTCGTAGAAAAGGGAAAGTAACATGTTTGTGAGAGAAAGTACACAATGCTTTGTGATTTGGTGTGAATTATGATGTTTTATTGGAATCGATCAAAATCCCCTTGTTGGCACATGCAAAAATGATAGGGCACTCACTTTTGATATAGAAAGATATCCTGATTTATTGTATTCCCCTGTTTGTACACAAGTGTTGCAACGCTTGTCGGTGTGGGCGATAATGATAAAAAGGCGTTCTCCCTTTCACAACAACGCATACACACTGCACTGCTTTTCCCTTGAAAGAATCGCATTGGAAAACGAGGGCATTTCATTCAAGCCAATTTTCTCCTCGAAGGAATCACCACAACATCTCATATTATTATCATATCAAAGATAATATGGAATGCTTCCCTCTTTAAGTCTTGGACGAAGACGAATACAATATGTGGTGACCTAGAAAAATATAATATTACATTTGGTGCGAGTTTGGAAAATGCACTCAACAAAATGAAATGTTAAAAATATCACAAACAAGAAGAGGCCCGCATATTTTTGCGTGAATGATTTACACTATTGACGTCTTTACATTTTCTTACGATATAATCTTATGTGTATACTTTGCTATAAAATATTGATTGGTTCCTTGACTCGTCTCTTGATATACATTGTATGATTCGTCCTGATTTGATTGACAGTTGCGGAATGCCTGATGCTCAGCCGGATGGTTGTGCCACACTACGCATTTTACGGGGAGGATGCGGTTCTCCTCTGTGATTTCGATTTGGGCAGTGATCGCCTCTACGCGGTGAAGTGGTACAAGGACAATGAAGGTTTGGACAACTTATACCTAATTTAATTTATCGCTAATTAAAGTATATACTAATTGACTAAGTATATTCATGCTATGTTCATAACCGTGACAATGAAGAGTTCTTCCGCTACGTTCCCCGCTTCAATCCTCCCATTTACGTGCATCCCGTTGATGGAATTCACGTCGAGGTACGTTGCAATTATGCATATACAAACCAATCCACGAAATTTATAGTGACAGTCCACGCGTGACACACATTTTAGAAGCCAGATTTACGTCCGTAGTACACTAAACCACGTCATTTCTCGTATGTTTGCCTCAAGAAATCCAAGTCGAGTGACAAGCGTGTGATGCTCCGCTCCGTGACGGTTAGATCAACAGGCGTTTTCCGCTGCGAGGTATCTGCGGAAGCCCCTGCATTCACCTCCTTGTGGGCTGACGGAAGGATGACTGTCGTCTGTAAGAATACAACTTTTTTTGTGACTTTCCACTCTGTAAATTATTAACGTGCCTCCCTTCATCTCCACCCTTGGGATTACTTTGAGAGAGAGAGGGAGTAGGTATACACTTCAGACTTCTATTAGCTCACTTACCCGCGGAACTCTACTTTCCCCTAAAAATGCACTGTTTTTTCTCTGCGCCACCACTTTATTCAAAAGTTAAAAGTCAAGTGAGCCGTAACATATTTCACACGAGTTTTTTTCCTCGCTCTAATATATCTGCATTCCGACATTTTGCCAGATTCGCGTATATTGGTTTCGTATTTTGAAGCGAGAGAAAACTCTGTGTATTCATCTCCATGCAGCACATATTTATGTATCCGCTAGTATTATGAGCACGTGCAAATACAGGTACCTACAACTGGCATTTTACCCTTCATAATATTTTCAGATTTGCCATCGGAAGGGCCACAAATCACCACAGGGCCTATCCGAGAGGAATATGAAGTGGGAGACGTGCTTGATTTGAACTGCACCTCATCCAAGTCCTTCCCACCCGCAAAGCTCTCGTGGTACATCAACGACATCCCGGTAACACTCTGCTTTTTTCCTATACAATTTTCAAAGTCAATTTTAAATGAATTCAAACTGCAACTTTGTTTCAAACTATCTCCCGTTGTGTCTACAATATGGGCACTCAAGCTATGTCTTCCGTTTAAAAAACTTATGAAAATATCTAGTTTTGCGATTTCAAAAAAATTTAAAAATCTCACTCGATATATGCACCTTTGTGAAATGTGGAATACCGAATAGGGTGCCCCTTTTTTCTCACTTTATGTGTTCCGAGAGTAAAAAAAACTTCATCCCATTTTCGCTTGATTTATATCCTCAAAGGATTTACTTGTGTGAGCTCATAGCTCACTTTGTTTCACAGTGAAATGACCACTTTCTCTCTTTCCTCTCCGCTTTCCAGGGAGTGAGAGACCGCTCTCCCGACATTTATCTCGCTCACCCTTTCACAAAATTCATTTCCATTTTCAACATTCCCAGCACAAGTCCAAAGTGGTACACATGTTGTAGTACATGTGTAAACAACTGGATCGATTTTAAGTGAGAAAAAATGTAGGTACTGACGTACCAAAGTGTTGTTCCAGCAGTACAACTTTTTATGCTTCAATTTGCTCCAAAAAATTACGACTCGAAAAAGACACTCTGCTTAATAATACAACGTTTATCTCTTTCCTTACATGTGCGAATCGTGTAAGCGAACCACTAACTTAATTACTCACACACATCTTCCATGCAAAACACAAACCACAAAAGCCAACAGCAGAATACGTAAGATTCAAGAAGAGAGACTACTAAAAGTGGAAGAAAATGGAGTGAAAATGATCTTTTAAATTGGTCTGATTCTTTTCTCGGAGGCAAAAGGCCAAGAAAAAAGAGAAACATGAATTTCTATAAGTAACAAGTTGCATTCTTCACTCACGACGACGAAGGAGCATTGTAAAGAATCGTCTTTGCATTCTTTTTTCCATTTTCTCTTTCTCTCCAACTTCAGTGTCTCTTTTAACTTTCTCTTCCCATTGCATTAGAATTGCAGATTAAATGGTTGCACAAAAAAGGCGACTCCACAGGGCTTTTTTTCTGGATAGAAATGTGAAAGTGAGCTTTCCCCGTCTGAACTAAGAGAAAGCTTGCATGAAACCAAATGAAGGAAGGAAATGGGATTGTGACATTGGGGAGTGAGGGAAAGTGAGAGAGAAAGGCATTTTTGTACAAGTTCAACACGACACGAGTCAACTCACTTTTTATTCACTTGCTTTGTTTTTTTTCTCTCTCACCCTTGTTTATGGACACGTTTGTTGTTTCCTCATTTCCATTCGTTATCGTATGGTGAGAGGTGTATATAGCTTTTGGTCTTTTCCCGTGTATTCCCTGTAAATAGGAATACTTCCGAGTGAGATATTCAATTCCGTACCACTACACGATGGTGGTGGACAAAATGAAATTGAAACGAGTTTTTACAGTTTCACACAACATGATATTTTTTGCTCTGCATACGAGATGATATTTGTGTGTGGTGGCAAGGTGAGAAATGTGGTTGTTTCATGTTGAATATTGATGAAGGTGGAAGTCTCATCGCCAGTCTCACTTCGCCCGGCATCTCTCGATCCACATCCACCCACCGTAGATACCTACGACGGCGGTGGTGGAATTAGCACGAATCATGCCCAACAAAGGCATGCCCAACATCATCACTCGTTGATGGTGTCTTCCCTTCGGTTGACGCTCCAACTGAGGCGTCAGCACTTTGGGCCAAATGGCAACGCGAAGGTGAGATGTGTGGCGAGGATCTCGCCCCTCTTTTGGCAGGAGGGGGATGAAAAGACATTTGGGCACTCAAGCAGTAGTGGCGGTAGTAGTAATCATCATCATCACCACAACTCGGTGACGCATAGACATCAGAATACAAACAGAAAGACACCTGTCAGAGGTGACGAGGGGGGAGTGAGCAAGGGCACACATTTCAACTCGGCCTCCGGGGAAGACAGTGGGGATGAGCATCACTTGAGATTTAGTCATAATCCGTATGATGTAGAAGATCACCCGAATTCGGAGCAGAGGAAGTTCCCGTTTCAGAGAGAAGCTCTACTTTTAGGTAACATAATCACGCGGTATTTTGATTCAAAATGTAAAAATCAAACAAGCTACCATTCTGAACAAAATGGGATTTGAAATAATGCATCTTGCAGTTCGTGGAGGTTGCTCAAGCAGTGTGCTACTCCCAGGTGGAGGCTTATACGCATCTTGGACGACTTTGCATACAACTTGTCTCCTTCTCCTAGTTGTTGTCAGTAGCTACTGGACAGTACCTAGTTCTAGCTTTCAGTGATTGTTTCTTACGATTCGTAACTGACGAAGGTAAGCATAAATTCACAATATGCATATAGACTAAAATGTACATTACGTACGTACAGAGCGGTGCACGAAATGGCGTTTTGTATCTCGTGCTACGCCAGAAGTCAAAAATGCATTATATTGTTGTTAAATCAAAAAAGTTGCATTAAAAAACATATATCGATACACATTTACATCACATAATATTATTACCACATATCAATTTGTACTGGGCACGTAAGATAAGTACAGACATTTCATAAATATTATCATTATTGCCGCTTTAATTTTCATTGAGTTTTAGTGTAAGTGTTTGAAGCGATATAACCACGAAATAGAAGTAGATTTGTACTTGTCAACATCTAATAACATAAGAATTTGGGTGATTTGTTCTGTACGTACGTACAATTTAAGATACTTGAATAACTTTGGTTCGAAAAGTGTTACACTAATATTAGTCCCATCTTATAACTCTGGAAGTACATATGTGGAAGTTTCGGATACGATGAGGATATTTAGCATAAACTTACTTTTAAAAATCGAAATAAGCGTAAAATGTAAAATACTATAAACCATCGGAATGATTGCTTTATGATTCCGGTTATCTTTCACTGTATGAATACGAGGTAGTCAAATTGTAGGTAACTCTTTATTCGTGGATTGGCATATATGTACCTACGCATACTTGATTAAACGAGGAAACGCAGAGTGATTCAATAAATGATTAACCATACGATATAAACACTCGATCAAATAGTTTGGCTTAATTTACACATACACACATAAATGTAGACAATGATACCCATGACATGCCCAACTGTGAAATGGAAGCGGTCATCATCACCCTCCTTCCCGCCTTTCATATTTTCTTCCATTGTAAGAATTACACCTGAACATCTTCCAGAACCAGGTACCTGTCTCCACTACAAAGTGATCAACAGAAAACAGCAACAAGAAGAATTAAGTGTGGGTGGCAAGGAAAGGCCGCGACAAGTTCATTCACTTGCTTTGCGAGTCACTTTCTCTTCAGCGTTCTCCTGAAAAGTCACAAATCACACGACACGAGAAAAATGAGCCACTCCAGAGAAAGTAAACAAGTTTTCCCCTATATATATCGCAGCGTTGTTGTGTTGCTCCGTTGGCCGTGTTTGTAACAACCATAAACGCTGGGCATGTATGGATGAATGCAATTCGCGTGAATGTTTCAATTTCTCTGGGGAAAGTAGTGTGGCAGAGAGAGAGAAAGCACTTTTTTCTCCTTTCCACCTTTTTTTCATGCAGACGACATTCATAAGTGGCATTGAGAGCGTGTGTGTTTGTGTGAGCTCACTTTCAGCCAAAACGAATATGTATGGGTTACAGTTACATGTCGTAGTTTTCCAACCTACAAGGAGAACAAGTCCCTGATGAACTAAATTGTAAATGGGTTCCATTCATCCTGTTGAAGTAACCGTCTGAAAAATATATATATTTATGTTATAATATATATAAATCTTTTATATATATTTACATACCCACACACGTGTACATCAACTGCTTTTTCTATATTAAAAAAACTACACCCCTTATGTTTTGTCTGGGTTTTTCTTGTCTTCAATTTAAAAATTCTCTTCAATTTCTTTGAACCTTGCAGAAATCGTTTGGACTTCAGAATATGTGCACAATTCTTACTTTATCTGCGCACTTACTGTCTGTGCATAGTTAAATAATAGATTACGAACAGACGTACAAAGAGGGTCAACTAAACTTTGGTGGATCTTATTGTTGCCAACTTCAGGATCTTGTAGCTTTGAACTGAATGCTGCAGCAGGATAATAAAGCTGGCTGAAATGGGATTGAGCGGTGAATAAAGAGGAAATCCCACATGTTCACATTTCCTTATTTGTACCATCAACAAGACTTTTTCTTTGTATCTTTTTCAAGTTTTTTTTAAACAGGGTGGCAACATCGATGTATATCCTTGTCTGGATCTCATTTCCATTTCAGGTTTCTCTCTAATTCTTTTCAACGGCCACTTTTATGGCCACTTTTACACGTCTCCTGTGTGATCTTATACTCCAGGATATACGACTCCAAGAATTCTCTCACTTCAGTGAGACTTTTGCATGCAAATGCTTTTTCCATTGTTCTTTCCTACTATTCCTGCTTCACTCTTCTTGTCTACCTGAGAAAAAAATCTTTGCAGTGACCACTACGAAGCTGAAGTGTTGACTTAATTCACAGTGAGCTGTGTGTATGCCGACACAATCTATTTGTTGACCTGGATTTCTTTCGCAAAATATTTATTTTCTCTTCCCATTGTTACCCCCTCAATCCGCAGTCTGCCATCCATCTTGTCTTGATTTCTCTCTTGTACACAGAAAACTACACACTCTCAGACTCTAGCCGTAAATCTACTTGAGGTGGAGTAGGAGCAGCAAACAAAAGGTGAAAATTGAGCAAGGCCGGGATGCAAGTAGCATTTCTTGTTTCCGTACTCCTTCCCGTTTACGTTTCCACCCCAGGCGAAACACACGCATTTTTCAGTGCACACACGACAATAATATATCCTTGTTCGTGTGTGTGGAAATGTGTTCCCATGAACGACTTTCTCTCGATAATATGGAAGTCGACTCCAGAAAGAAATGCGGAACGGAAGGGATAAAAAGGGGAAAACAGTGTCGAGCACTCACTCCTATCTTTCTCTTCACTTTTTTTCCTTTTCGAGCATCATTACCGTTTCCGGGCACGTTGGATTCACACTTGATGTATCCGGACAGTACTGACTATCAAGGATTTTTTTTACTACAGTCCCATAAAATTGTGGAAAAGGTGAAGCTGGAGAGAAGACAGGGAGGTGTGAGAGAATTGGAACTACTATATTTCTTTCAGCCTTGCCACAGGGAAATAACGCATTTTTTTAGTATTTCTGAAATAAGAAGAAAGCTAGACAAGAGAAGGATGACTGGAAGACTTTTGTCTCTCTGTGCTTTTTTCACTTTTTATTGAAATTTTGTATTCATTGAAAAAATACAGTATATATTTTACAACTCCTTATTTCTCAGGTTGATGACTGTGAGTACATGACAATGCAGCACTCAATGAATATGATCACGTAGTTCTACGGGACAAAACATAAATGCACTTTGAGATGATTTTTGTTGATGGGAAAACCCTTATTGACTGCCCCGTTTTTATTTCTGTTTGTGTTATTGACGAACAACGAAACGTTTACTTGTCAGTGTGTCACCACACTGGAAACTTGCAAGCTCTCTGGTTCTAAGTATTTACTGGGGAAAGAAGTTACTCTTTTTTATTGTTTTACTACTGCCACTTTCGAGTGGTTACGATCAAGATGAAAACTTTTAGAACACCATCTCAATTTTCGGCGGTGGCTCTGGTAAAATCGAGAGCACTGAACCAGAGGACAGTTTGTGGAGTAATGACCAAGGAGTAAATGTCCGGTGTCGTATAGACTGACTACTAAAGGTGTGTATGAGTATATTTGTAAAATATCAATCATCATTTATATATATTGTGATCCGAATTCGTCCCGTAATGCATTCATCTCACGGCTGGGACTGCTGTGTCAACTCGTTGCAAATTGTGAAGCAAATTTTTATGGAACATAATATTTCTGTGAGTGAAGTGCACGCGGGTCAGTCTCTCGAGTGAACGGTCAACGTTAATTGAAATATGGATGTAAAATTGTTACATTACGCTCGGGAAATGGACAAGTGTCAAATAAAAAACGATACTTGTTCTCGTCCATGTGCAGACAAGGCCATTTTTTCGAGACAGTTCAAGCATCTCTTCTGCTGCTGTATTATAATGAAGCAGCGTTTATCGTGGTATACATACAACGTATAAAATGAAAGAAAGGAGGTCAAACAAAGTTGGAAGGGGGTTATCAATAAGAACACACAGACGTAGAAGAGGGTGAGCCGAAATTAGCTGTGATGATGCGGAGTAGAAAAAAATGTGACAAGATTACAGCTGTAATAAAAGTGTGAAGAGGTGGATATATTACATGCTGCAATATGAAGGATGTGATGCAGTAACCACACAAGACAGGTCATGTCAAATGTCAACCGACGCAAAAGAATGAATCGATGGGCATGGAGCCAAGGGGATGGTTCCATCCAGTTACGTCTCAGATTTTGAGAGACGTGAATTGACAAATGCATCAAGAATCTAATTGTGCGTACACATTTGCGTATGCAGCACGTGCTTCAATATTTGCGTAAAGGAAGTATGAAAGTACGCAAATCAAAGTGACAAAAGAAAGGATTTATCTTGCAGACACAAATAATCATGGTCTTTTCTATGGTTTCTGGTATTTGTTGTTGTATCTGGTGTGACCAGTGACCATACCTTTGTGTGAGTGAGGAACAAACATGATTATATTGAGACAAATCAGCAGATTTTCGTACCGCTAAAATTAGCACAGTTATTGGTTTGCCAGGACCTTTGTTATTTATTGACAAACAAACGGAACACCGTATCGGCAATATTTGTATTAAAAATAAGAATTCCCATGCAATACTCTGCGAATTTTATTTCACAGTTGGGCATACAAGTCACTGTACCGATACAAAACAAACGGAGCAAATGTTTGAAAATGTGACCGTTTTTACAACAATGATTTGTTCTTTACTGTTTGAAATTATGAAGAAATATTTGTACTCCAGTATAGAAAAAACGTATAACAATAAGTACGACAGTGTATAGTAAATATACAGATTTTAATACGAGCATGCTATAGCTTTTGATAGGATTGGTGTAATGTCAGAAGTTCAACAAAGACAAACGCAACCTTTTCAACGTAATCCTTGTCTTTATCCAGTACTCAAAGACTAAATCAGGAAACCATCAAGATTAGGTTGGCCGGTCGTAACCAGAAAAGTACCTAAAGTTAAACGATGTCTTCTAGTCTACAATACAACATGTTTAATTGTGCAACCTCGATGTTTTAGGTCAACCGTATAATCTTACTGACAGACTCACTCCAACGAAACAGCGAAGGTATATTGAAATTATCTTGAAATTGACAACGAATGGGATCAAGTGTTCACGACGATGACCCTTAGCTCAAAGTTAAGAGAGCAGGAGTCAAGCACTAAGAAATTGCATTTCAGTATTGCATCTTCCAACAATTACATCATTTGCAAGCTACCACAAGGTGATCTGAATGAGTGTCTCATGTTGCCCCAAAGACGTTGTTGTATGAGCGTGTGCGTGTGGATATCATGAAAAGCATTGAATTAATTATTTTTATCATTTCGATCTCTTCTCAATTAGGCATGTATGTATATCTGCAAATACCAAAGCCAAATGTCATTGCACTCTCAATTTGAGTTTAGTCATTGTCTCATCATCCCAAATCCGAATTCACGAAATCCGCTGACGAATTATAGTATCGACAAACCAATTGTCAAAAAATCAGACTCAGCTGAAAAGTGTTTGATAGAGGGATTACATGACTTTGACTGCGTGAACGTGTAGTGACTGACACTTGATTCTCTTTATCGCTAACAACTCTGTTTAGTGTCACAATAAAACTGCTCCACTCTTTTTTTGTTTGTGAGACCAATGTTTTGTATTATGTTTCATTATGAGCTCTGGCTTACATCATTTCATTTCTCACATGATCCGGACGTATTTGTAATAAAATTTCAACTTACAGACATACGAATCCATAGGAAATACAACGTACTTTTCGAAATTTTACTTTACGACATTTTCATAAACGCAAAAAATGGTCAGGCCACCGTCGCATTCAATTCCTTAAAAAATTCATTCATTCCTGTAATTTTGGTCAAATTAAAATGTATATTACCACAAGCAAGCACGTTAAACGTATTGATGTTTACATTTACGATTTACTAGTTTTTGAATGACTTTCTTTGTTCCTTTTGACTCGCATGACACAGCACAGAGTTGAATTCGGTACATAACCAATGCGAAGTCCTGGTCATTTGTGGCTGCTTTATTTCGACTTTTTTTCATTGCAAATACACAACCCTGCTGCAAAGCCTCTTGATCTCTTGACTTTTTGTCCATGTTCAGCATTTCATTTAGATTTAGATTCATCATCTAGTACAACTTCAAACATAAACACCGCTAGTTGTTATTACATAATTTCAAACTTAGCTATTCCCCGCAACTTTTGCCAATCCAGCATGAACTAATTTTTTCTCTGATATACATTACGTTGGTGCCTCGCCGCTATCAATTTTTCTTAACGACATCTCCGCCGTTTTTGTACCTCTCTTTAAAGCCATAACATTCACCTGACGAAGTGACGTTAATTGAGCCATAAAGCTCACCACGCTCGTGATAACGCAGTTCTAAGTGAAAATCAGAGTTTTGACAGGCGCAAATGAGTTTTACCATTATTACTATTATTATAATATTGCTCTCAAAATTGCCAGAGTTTACTTCTTTTGGACGGTTTAACTTAAAAATGTGAGCAGGATCAAAGCTCATGAGCAACTGGATGTGGATCAGATAAGCTTCAGCGCAGTCAAAGTAAAATCCACTTTTATTTTAGAGCTGAGCCTTATCTCACATTTCTGGGTGGTGGTGGTTATCAGGAAAAGCCACAGAGGGGCCAGCAGACTGTATATCCTATAGAACAACGCTATACCCATATAAACAATGCTCAAATTTGAAGGAAACTGCATTTTTGTAGTTCATGCTCATGATGAATAGGTATTGCAATCACTGATACAAACCTATTGGATTTATGAGGGGATTGAAATCGATTGATTTTTATTTTGGGTACACACGCTTCTTCTTCTTGCTCGTGTCAGTCATTTGCATTTACTACAACCACACATTTATTGACACTGGACAAATGAATGCGATGCAGGATGAAGATGAGGTACCTCACGCGTTTCACGATCACTGGAAGTCGGAACACAAATGAATAGTTGAACGCAAGAGTGTTACTCAATCTGCTAACGTAATGAATAATGTACGTGTGTAGGTAACTCAAACTTCTATACAACAAAAAGGACGACTCTATGGACAGGGTACAATACTGCGTTTTTCGTGTGCTGACGAGGTCAATTTGAAATCGGCGTGATGTATTAGTAATTTAGTGAGATAAGAGGGCTACGGCGACGTTGGTGAGCATCTTGGGTGATTACGGCTCTAAATATAAAAGCCCATTCAGAAGCTGAGAGCGTTACCAGTTTGCAAATCAGACTGAAACAAGGAAAAGCTCAAGCGCTTATAATCTCAGTAACTTATTACAAATTTTAATAACTTGGAAAAGCAGGTCAGTTGAGCTGCCGAGCGAGCACAGAACAAAATGCGTATTCTTAACGAGACTTTGTTCGAGGTAAGTAATACATACATTTTTGTGTCATTTTTAAAGAAATAAATTATGACATAATTTATTAAATTAAAATCTAAAATAAAAATTATGATATTTCCTTTGAAATAGACTCCTTTGGATATTGTCAACTATGTTGACCCTTCCGAGCACCTGCGGCCTGAGCCCTCATTCGCGGCGAAGCCGGTCGGAACGTTCCGTGACTACTCAATTGACGTGAACGACCCAATCAAGGAACGCGTTCGCAAGACTTACCTCGAGATGCACACAAATCAAACTGTGGACTTTGTGAAAGGACGAATTTCGCACTGGACCAAGTTTGACAAATTCAAGGTAACTCGAGTCACACATGCAAACGAAATTCACAACACCAGATTTATGAGAGGAAATATATTCTCGTGTATTTTTCACGTACACTCACAACTCTGAAATATTACTCATGAGCACAAAAAATTCCCATGTTTTCTTCACATGGACAAAAGTGAAGAAGCCTTAAAAATGAAAGCGGGTGCGAAGGAGAAAAAAACCTATTTATTTTCCCGTCCCCACTTCATTTCTTATGCATTACAAACATTCGTCAAGCTTCTTCACATTTCTCTTTCTTGATCCAACAACAAAGTGGACTCGCTCTTGTATACATTACTATTATGTGAGTGTGCTGCTTTGAAAATGAAAACGTGCGGATCATGCGAAAGCCCGGTGAAAGGGAACTTGTGTAACAAACACGCTTTTGACAAGAGAGAAAGTCAACTCTCAAGAAATCTTTGTCTCAAAAGAGAAATGCCAGGGTGTTCAATGTTCAACAAGATTTGCATGTATTTTCTTCAGGGAGACATCATGACAGCGCTGGACAAGCTGAACGCACTGGTGGATGAGAGTGATCCAGATGTGAACATTCCCAACATTGTGCATGCCTTTCAGACGGCGGAGAGGATCAGGAAAGACTATCCCAACGACGACTGGTTTCATCTCACAGGACTCATTCACGATCTTGGCAAGGTGTGTACATGTACAATGTCACGTTGTTATCACCATTTTGTATGTGACGACTTCACTTTTGTTGGGTCTTGGAATGTGACAGGTGATGGCATTCTATGAGGAGCCGCAATGGGCCGTTGTGGGAGACACGTTCCCCGTTGGATGTGAGCACGGCAAGTCAATCGTGTACCGAGACACCAGCTTCCACAACAATCCGGACACTTATGATAATAGGTTCAAGTAAGCAGAAACAAAAGACTTTGAATGTCAAACTTATCATGATGATCCATGTGGATCACGGGGCAAGCTGATGTCGATCAAAGCTCTCTCTGGAGAGATCAGATACGAGTGGAGTATGTCATTGTGTAGTGGAGGAGAGTATTTGGCTTGGGATTTCCAAGAGATCCGACTTTGCCATCTAGGAGGTTGAGGAACTACTCCACAGTACAGTATGTGTTTTGTTATGTTTCCAGCACTCCATACGGGATCTACCATCCGAATTGTGGGCTCTCCAAGATAATGATGTCATGGGGGCATGATGAGTACCTCTATCGAGTTCTTAAGCACAATAATACCACCTTGCCTGATGTGGCTTTGTACATGATCAGGTATGATGATGACGATATGGCGATGAGCATAATTTTGTAAAATTTTGGGCGTGGACTGTAAAATGAGTTTTTGCATTAATTGTTGCATTGTTTTGATGTACCCAGATTTCACTCATTTTACCCCTGGCACTCTGGCAAGGATTACATGCATCTTTGTGATAACACCGACTTGGAGATGCTCCCTTGGGTGCTCGAGTTCAAGTAAGCCACAATCTTTTCGAAGCAGTGTCAAGAATTGCTTTAAAAATTGCGAACAATTTTGCTCAAAATGCGAAAGGAAGTTGGAGATGAGATAGAAAGAGTGTGTGTCATTGCAGAATGACAAATGAGATCAATAGGTTAGAGAGCAATGGCGCAAGTGCAAGTTCGTAAAGAAATGTGAGATAAGTCTACCGTTTCTTGCGTAGATAAATATCCTCAGGAGAAAGAGAATGAATGGAGAATCAAAAGACTATTTGAGGAGTGTATAGACTTTATCAACATATCCAAAAATTTCTCATCACATTTTTTATATCAACATAAATTAGGGAGTATAGTGTTACAATATAGCTCCATAGATGATCCTTACGTCTCATTTTCAACTTTTTGAAGTGTCGGCTTATGACTAACTATTTCATCGATTTCAATCAAATTCTTAGTGCAGAGCGAAATTTAATATGACATCAACTTATTGGGCTTAAATATAAAATTAATTTGTTTGTCCGTTCTGCTTTGTAGCAAGTACGACCTCTACACCAAGTGCACCGAGATACCAGACATTGAAGCACTCAAGCCATACTACCAAAGCCTTATTGACAAGTATATACCTGGAAAGCTCGAATGGTGAAGTCACTCATCCAAACACCCACAGTACTATATAACATACGCAAATAGATAAGCAATATACAAGTAATGTACGTATAGGTAAATGAAGCTACATCGTCATGTGTAGCACCGTTTTGATACTTAATTACTCTGACAGATGTATGTATTATCGATAGCTTACGTGTAGCTTGAATGTACATGTTGATTTAACAAATTTCGTGGCTGGACTACAGACGACTTTTTTAGATTGGAAAAGGTCACAAAAAGGCTTGTTTACCACAGTATAAGTGCGTGCTTGTGTATTTACAAATTTAATATATTGGAACACCAAAGTTGTCAGACAGCAGAGAGTAGCACAATACTTGTTACACGAACAGAGGAGATATTTTACTTATTATGATTTATGATAAAGAGTTTAATTTTACAAATTACAAACGTACGTGTGACAAGACACGTTAATTTTATATTTACCTTGTACTTATCAGTATATCTCTAAACGTTTATGTTACAAAACTAAGTTATTTGAAAAGTCTCTGCAAAATAAGACGTAATAATAAATTAAACTCTAAAGAGACAAGGGCACGACCGTCAGTTTTAGCGATGAAAACAAAATAATAATTCTTTGTATTTTTTGTAAAACAATGTACATACATTTGCATACCCACATTCACATGCCCATGTACTCCTGAAGTCAAGCAGCTAAAAATTGCATTTTTACTGGCAACCTCTGACATACTGTTGTGAATACGAAGTTGACTTTTTTAGCAGTTTATATTTTTCTAAGTAAATTATAATTCATATGGATTTATAAAGGGTAGCTTTAAATTCCATTATTCGCTTTGAGAAAATATGCGGTGAGATAAAGGAATTCGAGTTTTGTCAAGTCGCTTCTAATTGTAGCAAAACTCTGCCAATAATTTGTAACCATCAGGTCAGCGACACATTCTAAGTTGCAAAAACCCTTTTTCGTAAATAACGGTGGCAATCGGTGGCATTTGATACGGATGTCATCAAGATACTTTGCATACATTACAACATCTTCAGACAGTTTGCATTCATTTCACGTACACATTCAAAACAGTGGCAAAAACCGAATAGTAGCTAAGCTCAAGAAAATGTGACGTCTGCATATAAAATATCATTTCTGCAAATGTAACAATACCTCAAATCCTCTTTTTCTCTAATGAATTTAGAAAAATAAAACCACTTTCGCACATTCGGGGGTGTGTGTAATAACATAACCTCTCAAATAAATCTCACCAATGGTCTTCCACCTCCGACGATATTATTATTTGATTATTAAAAGTACAAGATGCTACAACCTGATTAGCATATGCACCCTCGGATTTGCATTTTCCATCCCATCAGCATTCACACGGAGCTCTAATATCTGTCACTCGAATCAACAATTATTGTGAGTGCAAGTTTTCACAGTCATCCACTTCAAAAGAGTAGAACCCTGCTGGCAAATTAAACGAGTGTAGAAAGAGACGCTCTCTGTACTCCACTCCTTTCTCTGAATCTTGATGAAAAGAAGACGCTCATATTCACATGTGTGGATGGGTGAATGGGTGTAGCTCATTTACAGCGTAACATGCCATTAAGGTCAAAAGCCGTAATAATTCTCATATCTAATTACCCTGCCGCAGGTTCCTCGCCTGTGCGCTTATCGAGCAGATGAAGAGTCGGTTTGAAGTAGCCTTTTTGTCCATCAGGTGCTCTTTGGTGCACTACTGTGGTCTCTCGCAATCAGATATAATAATGTCTTGCGGACATGAAAACATGATGTTTTCTCTCCGTGTCGTCAGTGAAATGATGGTGATGGAGCAGAAAGGCATGACAGAAGAAGGGCTAAACTGTATAATTATTTAATTTATGATAATTTTTAAAATTGGCATAGACCTGTATGTGTGTCTATGTGTGCGATGTGGTTACGCTTCCACATTACAATTACACAGATTTTTTTTCTTCCCTCTGGCAAACATGCTGAGGTGTATACGCAGAGGTAACTTCATCTTCGCCTCGAATCTCCTTGCATTTCAGTCTCCCATAAATCAATGTGCAGCCGTTGCGACCACTCGTCAACTCCATAAATTTCCCTTGGGATTTTATACCTGTTAAAAGATGTGGTGAAGGAAAAAAATCAGGGATTCTATTAAGCGGTACATCATCTCAACCCACACGACTCAACATTTTTCTCCTCAAATTTACAAAACATTCTCGCATTTTTCCAAGAAAAATCAACAAACATTATCCCCCTCCTCCTTCAGGTTTGCGAAGCAAAGACCATTTTAGTGTTTCACATTCCATATGCAAATAAGAGAGACTCTACAGATTATATGTAAATACATGTATTACAGAGCTGAAGATATTACAAAGTGATAAACCAGAGAGGATACGTTAAGATGGCTTTTCCTCTCGCTGCTTGTAAGAGAGCAAGTTCAAATGTGACATGCTCATAAATAAGAGGGTAATAAATGTTAAAGAGGAAAAAAATGAATTGAATGAGTGTCTCTCAAGATGCTTCGGGTTCGGCTAACAATTTTGACTGCACACACTTGAGTCAAAGAAATGGCAGAGAAGATTACATTACAAGCGTGTGTGTACAAACACAAGGCTGTTTTTATACAGATTTCGTAAGAGGGCCAGACAAGTTGTCAATACAATGGCTAACCATGTTATCAACATTGAGGATCAAGATGCACAGCAATTTTCATACACTTGACATCCTGACATCTCCATTCGCGAAACCCATTTTTGACATTTGCTCATCCTTTTTAATCTTTCTTGCTCTCATCGTGTGTCTCATCTTAATCTTTGATGTTGTTGTCATTTTTCCTACTAACAAAACTACTCAAACACAAAATGTGAACGACAACAGTAGTTCTTATAGTTTTTATGGTAATCAGTGGCTGTGATCATTGCAGTCGTTTAGAGATTCGCTGCTTGAGGGAATGACAAGAAGACAAAAAATGTATTATGATATGGTTATTGTTATGTGTATTCATATATTAAATTCTGGTAGGTTTAGTGCAAAATTTCTTCTTCACCGTTTTTGTCACGATTGCAAGGCTTACAGCTTGAATCCCATGTTTCAATGCACTAAATCATATGCATTTTGTGTGACAGTAAATTGACATTGACGATATATATATATAGGTTGATGTTTGCCAAGTTGTGAAACGGTTTTTGTTTGACTTTTGAAGGCTTTGAAAGGCTCAGACTTTCTACGACAAATATCTTCTGCCGCATGTAATGAGATGCTAATCAAATGTAGCGAGTAAACCACAACCTTTCAAAACTACGTGAATATAGTTTGATTCTCGCCTTTGACAACGTGAATGCATTTCTGATCGACAAAGTTAGTTGTCAGCTCAATGTCATTTATATTCGCCATCCTTCGTCGATTTACAATCCCAACTTGTTTTCCTTTTATGCACTTTTCTGTCAAGTTTAAGGTGCGTCAAAAGAAGCCAAGTGAAAATAGAGCGACTGAGGTCAGTGTGTCTCTTGGCTGAGAAAAACTTTTCCATTGAGTATCTATATTTTTATATCTTGTAACACGAGATGGTCATTTAAGTTGCGGGCTGCATCATTGAATTTTCAATCATTTGATTGCGATTTCAGTGAAGAATGACTGCACCAATTTGTTGTTGCAGATTGTAAATTGAAATGAAACTCTTCTCTTGACACTTTTCCCTCGTTTTGTACAGCTTTGCTGAGTAATAAGCGTCCTGTAAAAAAACTGGTCACCATTCAATAAATGACTTGGATTTTTCTATAAAATTATATATTCCTTCTGAAGTGACATACTCAAGTCTTATTTACATAGACCTGACACAGGCCTTGGTCCACAGGCACGATGTGGTTGTAGACAAATGTGCGTCGTATTTGTATCGGCAGGAAGACGAGAGTGTGCTTCATCACCATCGTCTCATCACGTCTTTTCAATCATTATCACAGTCATTTGAGTCATTAACTAATTTTCAACGCAGTATAATCGTGTGTAGGTACGCAAGATTTTAATGGGAAGCATCCACAACGCATCATCCATCATTATTTATCGAATACTTTGTATTAGCTGTCCTAAACGAAGATTGCACAAAGCAACAAAGTGCGTTTTTTCCAACCGGTTGAGCTTTAGAATATATTTCATTTTTCAATTAAAATACCTACTTCTCCAAATTGCGAAAGAGTGTTGGTCAAAGAGCTGGTATCTTGAAAAGATTTTTGTAAATGAAGAATTTTGTTGGGAAAAATGAGAGGATATATATTTCTCACGTCGATATTTTTCAACCACTAACAGGCCGAAGCTCGTCACGTTTTGTGGAGAGCAGGTTAAATTAGAATTTCGTGTTTCGATTTGAAATGGAGACGAAATTTTAGGCCATACAATGTGCTCACTCTAAAAATAATTTTCATGCTGTGAAAAAGTCAATTATCCCCAGTGGGTGCTTTTATTTTTATTGTCGGGAAAAAAATCCAATCTCTCTCTTTATTCTTCTCATCTTCTCGGTTGTTGCTGAATTAGAATTGAAAAATCATTACAAAATTTATGTAATATGAAGTGATATGTGATGCATAGAGTGCATCCATTGTATACTTTGTGAATTGCACGGATTATACCGTTTGCTCAAGAAAAATGAAGATTGACTGCAATATGTTCGAACATTTTTCTCAGTCTTGTTTGTCGACGATGATGACGATTCATCGAGGGGAATGATGAAACACTGAAATTAAGCTTATAAACAGCGAGTCTCGAAAAAGGGGATGCCTTTATATGAGCGAGTGAGCATCTGTAAAAAAACAGTGAAATAGTGTGAACGTGGCTTGACTCATTAACTGCCATTAACTCTCGAGTTGTCGTCATTCTACACATTTTCTCAAAAGGAAGACGCTGCACACGTTGTTGCATCTCCAATCAATCTGCATGAAAAGGCAACTCCGAAATAAGTGAGTGCGTGTGTGTAGTACTTGTGTGCAATGAGTATTATTTTTATTATTAGTGTCTCCTGAAGTGATCGTGTTCGAGATTGCAGGTCCATGTATTAGGTAAAAAGTTACATGTGTACACAAGAATTATCACCTCCTAAGCTTTGACTTTTATCTCACGATTGGACTCGGCTTTTATTCCGCTTTCTAGAAGACGAATTGCACTTCTCTGTTTGAACATTGGAAGAGAGAGAAAAAAAGTGTAATGCATCGATGTTATGTGTGTGGCATTTCTTCAGTTGACAATCCGTACACCTACGGTGGTAGTAGTGGTGACTGGAGTAAAAGCAAATAAATGTAGAGAGTAATTGGTCTTATGCAAATGATTCGTTTGTTAAAAGGCCGCTACACACACGTCGCAGTCTCTCTAAGGTCTGAAGACAGGGAAATGGACCTCGAACACGTTTTCTATTTGCTCAAATGAGCCGACAAAATCCCGTAAAGGTCCCTTGATTGACTGATTGTTCAATGTGACAAAATTCCTTATTGGAATCCACGCACTCGCGATACACCGCTCTTTTTTCTTGCAATGAGCGATAAACGCGGCGAAGCTTATGAATATTCAGTGGTTCGAAATTGTGAGGAGATGACTTGAGGAACAATGTGCGAATGTATGCAAGACATAAAAAATCAATCAATAGTGAAGCGACAGAAAAGTCGCTAATCGTATAATGAGTACGCTTCAAATGCAAATGAAACTGCATCGCGGTGCATATATCCTGTGTGTAAAAAATGATTTCCACCTTTTACTAAAAAATCCTTATCTTCCATTTTGCAGATCCTCAAGATACCGTGTGTAACAATTATAATTATATTTCTTGCATTGATGAGCTTTACACTATAGTGGGAAAGAGAGAGACTTGTCAATAAATAAAGGTAGCAGCCTCGGATAGATTACAATCAAATCATCATCAGCAGAGCTCCCTTTCATCCTAGTGTTTCTCCCTCCTTAATTAAAAGCATTTTTAATGATTTTTCTTACCATATTAATAATACGCACTGTCACTGTGTGATGAATACTAACGACCACGCAGTGGCCAATCCTTAAATGAGGATTGGATGTGAGGTGCTTTTCATATAGAAAACTACTCATCTTCTTCACCATTCATTACTGAATTGAATAGGTGATAGAGTGTAGACTCCGATATGTGAAATGAAATGGATATTATGTACATATAAGCAACCTTGTGAGCTTTGTAAGTAAAAAAATGTGAGCCTTTTGTGTGAAAAGGCAACTCTTTTTTAGTCAGGATGCTCATATTTTAGTGAGCCACACACATCCATTGTTGCACACGGTTTTGTGAAAAAAAACTTACAAAGTGAGATGCGAGCAGAATAAAGTGTCCATCACTCATTGGATTTGCACATCAAAGGGAAACGCGAAGACATGGAATAAGAAGTTGAGAGAGAGAAATTGAAAAATGAAAAAGTCAAGTCATTCTCAAGAGGATTTTCAGTGTTTTTCTACAGTTACAGTTGGCAATTTTGGCAAGATTTCAGCTGTCAAGAAGGTTTGAATCACACATGCACACCAACGTCGACGTTTTCCCTCTTAAAGAATGTGATTACATTGCTGAAGATTTCATATCTCGTCTCATTTGACGGGGAACTCCATGTAAAACTGTCAAAACAGTCGAGGAATTGACAAATAATCAAGAGGAGCACACGCAACCCTCAAAATGCATACTAATTGAGGAGTTTGATGAATGCGATAAGAATATGAGACGATGTGAAACAAGGAGCTTTTCAACTTTTTCGAATTATACTCAGGAATTCAGTACAAGATTTCAATTACCATTCCGGCAGGGAACATAACAGCAGTGCCAGTGCATTAGTGTGTCTTACGAATCCTAGCAGAGTTTCAAGTGACACGAGGTGACGGTAAAAAAGTGAGTTTATAGTGGTGTTGTGACGTGAAGCGACAGGATAATCATGTAGCCTGTCGAGTGCGTGGTGTTTTTAGTGTCAATTTTAGTTCTGGGTAAGTGCCACTGCCATTGTTCGCTGGCATCTTCGGTTTTGACAAATGCATTAGAAGCACACATTTATCACGTCAATAAAAATCATTAATAATTTTAACATGATAGGAAAGTATGAGAGTAAATAAACACTTCAATTCTGTGATTTTACGCTTGTAGCTAAATTTTAGAGCTGAAACTGGGCATCGGGAATTTTTCATAGACTTTGCAGCGTACGTGCTAAAGTGCGGCTTTCCCATTCATTTTTATTGCACTTCGCTTCTGCGAAAGAGTGTATAAAAGCACGTTGGAAAAGGAAACTAATAAAGTTTTACTGCAAATGAAGAGGAGTTACACATCTGCACGTAGGAACGTGCTTAAAGATGTGTTTAAAGGATCATTTCATAATTTGATATGAGATTCTTTTGCAAGCAGTAGTGAAGTTTGTGGACTGTGTTTGCATTGCTGATTTTTGTGCGTGGTATATGGCATTGTAATTATTACTAATTACCACACGCCAACTATCTACCGACGGAAAGTGGCATTTACTCGATTTCATATCAACTCTTCCCTTATACTTAAATATTGCTTTGAAATTTGCAAAATAATAAAGATTGCAATTTTTAGTACTACTAGGGTCCTGTCTGTGTGTTTAGTGCAAGAAAAGTGGTGGCTATTTTGGTTTTCCTTCTCAATTGGTCATCGTCTAGCAGTCTGTCGCTTTTCAAATAAAAGTGTTTGGAAACCTGAAAACCTACCGTGTATTACATAGCAGACAAGGCTACATTGTAGTGTGCGTGAATAAATCGGCTTGTGCAGGTGCAAATTAAAGGTAGAAACCATTTAAACCAATTTACTAATTTTCATCTTTTACAACTCCGACTATTCTGCAATGCTTATATCTTCACTGGAAGTGATATGGTGGATTAAATTCGTTTATAAAGACCTTACACATATTATATCTATTTCTTCAAGACATCCAAGGTCCAAGTGGGTGTAGTTAAGCCACTTTCTTTCTAAAAAACTCGCAGTGTTCACACCGTCCAGTTCACACATCGTCAACTTGAAGGCTAACAAGGCTGTTTATATACAGGATGTTCTAAGTTTTATGTTACACCACTTTTTTTTACTCACACTCAATTTATTGCACAAACATTAATTGAATAAAAACAAAGCAAAGATTCATCCATGAAATGACTCTTTCAAATGCAAATAGACAAAGCGCGAATAAATTAACGATTTTTTATTTCTGAATTGCGGTCTTCCTTTTACGAAAATTTTTGAAGGTTGGGAGTCTCATTTTCATCATTATCCTCACACTTTTAACAAGTCGTATGGACCTCATAAATCGTGGTGTGTTTTAGTACTTGTGACTATAGGTGTTAATAGAGTTCGCCGTATATGACATGACGAGGAATAATTTTTATCGACATTTGCATTCGTTTCATGGTATATTTACTTTTATGTCCACTCCATTCATCGCATAGCGAAGAACACAGCTTTCACACTCTCGAGTGTTTGTGCGTATATTATGTTTGTTTTGTTGTGGAAGATATATGATATATGATCGTGTTAAAATGCATACAAGGCATCGAGAGTCATTTAGTTCCTAGTTGAAGTTGGAACTCGATAATCCAAGGTTTTACTCGTATAATGTGAATCACTCTGTGCTTTACAACTGGTATAGTAAACGTGAAAAAGAGCCAGACAAAACCATCGATCTGCACAAGAAAAAGACTCAAACTTATCTCTTCATTATGTCCGAACATAATGTACACACGTGAGGATAGCACATGAGTCTGATCGATAAGGATGTACATTTACTCACTGAACATGATGACTTTTCCCATGATGTTTTCCTGCGAGTGTTGTATGCATTCGTAATTTTATTAACAGAGTCGCAAACTCGTGATTTTGTCGAGGTTGTGGTAGTGTTTCATGCATTATATATGATTGTGTCTTGTGGCCACGGTCAGTGTCGCTTGCATAATGATGTGCAACATTTTTTTTGGAAATTGACGTGTGAAATTGTGATTCTGAGATATATAGTGAGTGGATTGAGGAAAAACATTAGTAGACTGTTTCCGTATAATTTCAGAGTAGCAATTTAAGGTTTTTTAGGTTCAAAGCATTATTTTGTATTTTCATGAATTCGTTTATATATTCATGTCATTCCTTGTTTTAGCGCAGAAGCCGTTAGAAGTTGATCAAGGGAGTCTTGCGACACCATGTCCGCATTATTGAAGTACACTGGAAGTTGCCACTGTGGCGCAATAAAGTATGAAGTCCTGGCCCCTCGAGAACTTCCTGTCATTGACTGCAAGTAAGCTACTGCATACTTTTGGAGAATACAAAACTTGGATAAAATCTAAACTATCCCAGGCCAGAAAGTTTCACCAGAGGGAAGCAGAGCACTGAGTACCATATTTTTAATGGAATTTTATTCTATTCTGTTTGCAGCTGCTCTGTTTGCACAAAGAAGCAAAATCGTCACTTCATTGTGCCTGCGTCCAACTTCAAACTCGTGACAGGGCACACCGACCTCACCACTTATACCTTTGGAACGCACAACGCTAAGCACATGTTCTGCTCCAAATGTGGAGTTCAAAGTTTTTACATTCCACGCTCGAATCCGGATGGCATGGGTGAGCGTTTTAGTGCTAACCTCCATCAATTGTGCAAAAAACTTAAACTGCAATTAGTTGTAATTTTACAACATAAAAATATTTGTTTATCGTAGCCATCATGCCACACTGTCTTGACAGCCCGCTCCCGCTGAAGTTCACCGTGGAATCGTTCGACGGTCAGAATTGGGACAATTCAATGAAGAAGAGCAATATTCGTGATCGGTCCAAGCATTAAAATATCTAGTTATCAACCTATTTGAACTTTTGTTCTTTATTCTTGCATTACAGTGCGCTAATGTTTGTAAACGTTGATTGTGAATTTTTTAGTTGTGAAAAAGAATTCACACTTTACCTATCAACTTGTGTTCAACATAAAACCACCACCATGACTAGAAATAGTAGCAATTTACGAAAACCTTAACATACGTTAGTTGTATGTATGGTCGCAAGTTTCGGCAATTTTATTTACTAGTTCATTCAATATAAAACAAATTGATTGTGGAGTGACAGTTTGTAAACTACGAAAGGCCGTACGAATGTGTTTTTTCATTTGTTTCATTACTCTGATTGACTCTTTGAACATTAAACAACAGAGTTCGCCTTTCTGTTTATTTCCAAAACGAGATTCAAAGCATTCTAAAGGCATCCCGTCAGCAAGCCATGTATGTACATCACAACGTACTAGGTTTGCATCTTAATTTTTGTAGCACACAAACAGGCATTCACCATTTAATACAAAATTTACAAGATTTCAGACAGGTAATGGATGAATTTAATTTGTATCAGTTGCAGTATTTTTAGTAAAAAGAGTCCGCACACTATGAAATATTTATACGTGGCCAATCTCTTAATGTCGTGTAATGCGAGTAAGCTAGCTCAGCTATTTATGCGACGTGGTACAAAATTGACCACAATGTCTTTTCCATGCTTCCGGGATTTAAAAACAAAATTAAATACCAACGAACGAATTACTGGTTTTGATTTTTACACGCCGCATTTTGTGCTGATATTATGTAAATATTATGTAGACGTAAACCGAACGATACATGCCTATCCTATATTTATGGGAATAAGCTGAATTGTTACGAGCACATAATTCCATCATTCCATCTATGAACACATTCAGCAAGCAACGTGAATAAGTGCACATTACTCCTCATATCGAGTGGCAATTTCATGCAATATCTATTATATTAGTTTGAGAAATTATAATAATCAGTTTTTTGACTGACTATCAGACTGGTCCTACAGTCACAAAATAAGCTTCAGGCTGTTTGGAGAGCTCACGCTGTCTTTAAGTTGGAAATCCTTCGTGAATCTCTAACATTTTCAGAGTAGCTCTTTAATACACACGAGCAGTTTGTGCTACTTCAAACAGGTCACACGAATTGATAGGATGAGATTTAATTATAAGTTGCTGCACCCGTTTCTGCTTGTTCATGCATGGAACATCAATCTGACTGACCTTGATGCTTTACGTATACCTAACCCATTGCACATTACCGTGTCACACAACCACCTCTGGTAGAACCCATTCTAGCTGCCCGAAACGTAACAGCATTGTTGTGTGTATCGATAATTCTCAGAATGCCAGACTCTTTCTGAATCCTGGAATATTTGCAGTTTCGTAATTGTTAGCTATGAGCAAGTCCCTTTTTTATCGTGCGAGCTTGCGGTTGAAATGATTAACAGGCAACTAAACAAAAACCCGTCAGAGACAAGTTTTTTACCCGCCCACTTGCTATATAATACACATATCTACTACACCTTATTGTCGTAGATTATAACCAATATTTTAAGTTAGTACCGATAGGTACATCGTCGTCTCAACACGTCCGTCCGTGACAACTTTATGTGAACTTCAAATTTTTGGATATAAAGTATTCTAGCAATTGGTAACCCGGGACGTGGTTGGAAAACTACCAATATTCACGATTTATTCCAAACTTTTAACGCGAACTTAAAAAGTATATATGTTTATAAGCAAGCATCAGCATGGATACGTTATTACGTACACGACTAAAACAGTCAGTCTATTGTGTTGCCTTGTGCTCGTGATGTTGAATCACGCAAACCCACAATTATGAGCTTCCACTCAACCTCCCTCTGGTGGACTTCCTCATTGAATTTTCTATTCTACCTTACTGTTTTAACAAGTCTTTGAAACTGTCTTGAAATCCCATTACCATTAGTATAATGTGGGAATCTTTCTCCTAACGTGTTTAGTAGAATAGCATAGCATGGAGTAAACAATTTCAAAATGGAACACACTTGATCATTAACCAAATGCCTCTTTTCAGCACTTACTATTCATTTATGTACGTTGCATGAACTGGTGTGATGTTTGAGCCCGACCTGCAGTACTACAACAATGAGTAGAGCAACACCGCATGGTAATTCAAAAATGCTTTAAACATTGAAATCATAAAGTTGAAATCAAAACATATTCGTGCACTTACCAGATTGTCATTTTTAAGAATCATTTTCTTGGTGTAAGATGCATTATATTAGCTCCGGTTCCGTTGAACTAACGAAAGCACAACATTAACTTTTTCCCGTGCATATATTTACATACTTCAAACGTGTATATACATTCACTGCATTCTTCAAAGGTTAATTCAGATAACCCGACGGTTCAAAATCCATCGGTACTTTTCGCTTGGCTACTGACGTCCTATGTCAGTAGTTGTTATTGCTATATTTCATACTCACATTTATTCCAAAATACTCCGATGATGTATTTATAATGTTTTTTTGCTACACCAATCATACCATACATGCTATATGAGTATAACTTCTAAAACATTCTCGCTTACTTCATGTTGAACATTTGGACGATAAACATGCTTTTCCGAAACGCAGTTAGTTGATATTTGTTGTTTGAGTACTTTCGTTCAGTTTAAGTGCTTGTTGATTTGTCGCAATAAAGAGTGAATCAACACGGAAAGGAGATCGGAAGTAGTTTGATTTGTCATATTGTTTTATTGCCTTACGTAAAAATTAACGACACGTTTTGTAAATTTACATGTCACATTTGACTGTTTAGTGTATGAGTAATCAAGCATTTCTGCCCTCAGTCACAATCAGTTCGTGACTAAAACACATCTTATTGCCTGGGACATCTAAAAAACTGACAAAATGGACGGCTTAAGATCTATTGTGAAAGCCAGTACGGAAGAAAATCCAGATTTCTTATACAGTTTTCAACCAAAATTAGATTAATTACTAATTGCATCTCAAAACCGTAGCAATCACGCGGGAAATCGTTGAAGGGACTGATTACCAGCCTAAACACGTCAACAATGGTCACGAAGACAAGCCTACAAATTGGCGAGTTCTTGTCTTGGACAAAATCGCTACTAAAATCATCTCAAGCTGCTGCAAAGTGTCGGAAGTAGCATACCAAGGAATTACCCTGATGGAAGATTTGACAAAGGTGAGGCAGCCATTGCCGGGATTGGAAGCTGTCTACATTCTGCAGTCCAACGAAGAGTCGATGGACTATCTTCTCAAAGATCTGAACTCACCAAAGGCCAACTACAAGGCATTCCATATCTTTTTTCTTGATAGTAAGTCACAGCATGGATTTTAATCATTTCAGAAACATTGTTAAAAAATCTCCTAAATTCCATGCGTGTCTACTTTGCTAGTGTGTCCGGACGCCTCATTTGAAAAGTTAACCCAAGTGAAACATAAACATGCTATCAAAACCTTGAAAGAGTTGAATATCTCATTTATCCCTGAAGAAAGCCATGTAAGATGCATAAATCGTAGTACAATAAAAATATTTATGCAAAGACAATTTTTTTGGTACGTTTCTCCAGGTATTTCACTTGGATGCTGAGCAAAGTATGAAAGCATATTTTAGCGATGCCTCAACAACGTCACCTGACGAAAGGCTGAAAGCAATGGAAGGAGTTGCGGAAAGACTGGCCACAGTGCTGGCAACTTTGGAAGAGTTCCCTCGCGTTCGATACAGGTACTTGAAAAATACTGAAAAATAATGTAGTTTATATAAAAGAAATCGTTTAACGATGTTTTGTTTCAGGAGTGGGTTTGTACGAAATGAAGAGTTTGCTGAAGTTGTTGTGAGTGCGCTTGAAAAATACAAGAATTCGAATCCTTTGATGGGCACGAAAACAAGGTCGCAACTGATTATAGTAGACCGAGGATTTGACTGTGTGTCACCCCTCCTTCATGAAATAACTTTCCAAGCCATGGTTCACGATTTACTAGACATGAAAGACAGTGTCTGCACGTAAGACTGTTGGCATGTTACATGGCATGTGAATTTTGAAGTTGAGTGCTATCTGTAATAACTAACATGCTCTCGTAGATATAAAACTGGAAACGGTAAGACAAAATCAGTGATTCTTGATGATGATGATGCATTGTGGCAATCTCTCAAAGGGAAGAATATCGCCCAAGTTATGACGTACGTAGAGAAAAGCTGAGGGAACATTTTATAAAAAATCACCTACAGCAATATCTAGCCTGTTTCTGAAACGTGTTGCAGGGAAATACCGACTTTGTGTCAAGATCAAATCAAACTCAAACGCAAGTTTGATGAGCATATTAGGAAAAATCTAGGAAAGCTCATCAAACACGTGCCTGAGCTCGAGAGGCAGTTGACCAGCTTAGCAGCTCAGTTAAATATAGCAGAACAGTGTGACAAAGCGTTCAAGAAAATTAAACCAATCTGTGATCTAGAACAGGTACCTAATTATATCTTTAAAACTCTTTTTATACAAATGAAAAACTGTGTACGTTTGGTTTGCCTCTACTAGAACTTGGCCACCACAGTGAGAGCGGATGGCGACAATGTCAATAGCTCAAATCCGATGATGATGCTAATGGGTCAGGAGAAGGAGACTGGCTTTCTTTTAGGCTCAAAAAAGGATTCGGTTTACACAGATTTCGAAAGACTCCGTCTTCTCCTTCTTTACATAATGTTCCGCAAGGGAATATCTGATGCGAGTGTAAAGCACCTTTTTAAACGCACTGGATTACCGGAGAATTTGAAATGCATTGTAACGAATTTGGAACTGCTTGGTCAAACCATGATTGTTGAGGTAAGTGCTGAGAACTGCTTCCTCATTAATTAAGCATTTGAAAATACAAATAAAGTGAAGGTAATCAAATTATTTGAGTAAAGGAGGCTGACCGTCGAAAAGTCCCAACTCAACCCCAGTTCAGGAGAAAATCTGAGGTGGAGGATGAGTCTCAATATGTTTTGGCACGATGGGTTCCAATGCTTAAAGATGTGATGCAATACGCTGTTGAAGAATCACTGGATCGAGAACTGTTCCCAACTATGTCCGGTAAAACCGAAATGGACAACAGTAAACCGATCGTCAGGTATAGTACATACATAAATAGACATATAAACTAATATCTTATATATATATCTTATATATATATCTTACTTCCTATATCTATTCATACATACAACTGATTGTGCTACGTCATATACTCCGGTGATGCGAGTGCTATTTTAACAAGTTGACTATGAGTAGTGCGCGTATCGGTAAAAGCAACATGAAAACTCGTCATCGGATCTTTATCTTTGTAATGGGAGGGATGACGTACTCTGAAACAAGGTCTGTGTACGAAATGAATAAAGCCCAGGACAAATACGAGTTTCTCATTGGTAAGTCTAGTACAACCATTTTTAACATTGATTATTACGAAAGCGGAAAAGTAAAATTTAGGTGAAACGTTTGTGAATAGGTTCGACCCATATCATCACTCCAAATAGATTTTTGGAGGATTTGCAGAGTTTGTAAATGGCTATAGTACGATTAACTATCACAATCAAAACGAATGATGTATTAGGGAGAGTGACGGCTGAAAATTGCAAAAATTGGAAAGCTCTCAAACGAGTAAACCATCGTACAAAAAGAACGCAAGTGAGCATGCAGTTAAAATAAATACGTACGTATAATTTTCTTCAATTCTGTTTTTTATTTTTGTTGTGCAAGGAACAATTAAGTACAAGGTTCTACATTTTTAATAATTTTTCTGAAAGGTAGCAGTTTCCAATGCCTTGTGTGATACCATTTATTTTAAATCGCTGTAGTAGTTTGCAAAAGTTAGTTACCTATATGAATTTCCTAGAAACATTGGTCACAGCCACAAAAATCTACCTAAATTAGTTGCTTTATGAAAAACTACAGTTGGATTTATTTCCTGCTCATCACTATTTCATTAACAGTAGAATTATGTGTTGAAGATGTAGTAAATTCTCAAAAGCAAACTTAGCATGCATCGGAATGGTCCGATGAGAATAAAAACGAGCCCAATTGCAACCAAAACCTGAAATCGTGGATGAAAAGTCTCTCCATTTGCTGCCCTTTGAGACTGTGTAATTCGTCCGTATGTGATTGCTGTTTAAAGCAGAAACATTTTTTCCGTTAAGTGAGACTAATAAAATATTTTTTAAAATAAATATATTCACCGTTATATAATACCGAAATCATCCCTTTCTCCGAGAAAAAATTCTCTCGCCTTGAAACTGGACTCAGAGTTGTCACTCCCTCTTCCCACTTCAGAAATGCTGATTATGCTCGTCAAAAAAATTGTTTTGTTGAAGTACGTGACACACTTGCTAGGAATGCAGTTCGTAATCAGTGTAAATATATTCTCTGGAAGGATGTAGCTGACGTGAGTTATCAGGGAAAAGGTACCGCGAAGCGGGTCGTATTCCTGATAAGCGTTGTCCACAATCTGCTCTCCGTATCGTCGGTCCTATAAAAAGCAGAAAGAATATAGATCGACCAATAAAAACGGACATGTACTATATTGTAATGATTAAAAAGTAATTATAGGACTAAATTGATTCGAACATTGATTCCTTTGTCGGATTCCACCATCATTGGATAGCCAGATTTGCAACTCACAAAAATCCGTTTGCCTCGCTGAGCTAAAGGAGGTAACTCCACCGGAAATTGAGTAATTCTTGTTTGATGAGTAGATGCTGCAGCGCCTGAGTGACATGGTGGAACTAGATTGCTTTGGACTCTAGTGGTCCACATAATAGGGTACAAGGTCACCGTTGAAACCGTAATTACAATGAGAACCACGCATATGACCCTCATTATTGTGGTGAGTGACTAGCCCTACAATGTGTGCATGTATGTATGTTTTACTCCAGCAAACCTTAAAATCGCTACAGATTTTGAACAGGGAAACGAGTTGAGTAGATAGATACAGATTTCAAAGTAAGAGAGAAAGTGAAGCCTGTGCTACCATTCTTTAAGATTAGAAACAACTGTACAACTTTCTCCAGCTTGCGGAACTCTTCTAGAGTCCTAGACTTCTTATAGCCAGACTCAAGTCAGACATTAGTGACTTTTCATTTGAGTGCTTGCTTTCATTTAAAACATACCTAAAGGAGACCTGTGTTCATGTTTGATTTAGGCTGAATCACTTGCGCTTTGCGCTACTTCCAGCTTACGTGTGACTGTATAAGTCAAGACTCGTATTGCAACTCAAAAGAGATTGTACTACAAATCTACATCTTCGGAATGTCGCTGACTTGTTTTCAATTATTTGATCTGAGTGATTTGCAAATATATTTACGCCCAATCAGACTTATATTAACAAATGACAAAACAATACATAATCAATGTTATACGTTTAAAACCTATCGTCGTATACAAAATACGTTTCAGGATTGGTGCTTGGATTTGAGTGTAAAAAGTTTTCATCTCAAAGTCTGTCTTCGAATTAATCTCCACATTATTCTGTAGGGGAAGGTTTAGGTATGGCTTCGCAGAATATTGTAGGTGAGTTGTTTCAATAATTTCTAAACATATTATTTTGCAAAAGGTTACCGAATTGACAAGAATTTGGTATGAATCAAGTAAACGAAGTCTGACATCTTTTCAAGGAATGTTCTTAGATTTAGATAAAAGAAATTTTCTTTTTATTAATAGCTGAGCGTTTTCGTCGTCCTAGATTGCAAACCGTCAAAGGAAAATAGAAGGGCGAAATAAAGCTTTTACTGGTTATGGAGAAGCCATGTAGTCAAGAAAGGTAATGTATTGTGACAAACAAAAGCTTCTACTTTGTTAGGCTGCCTTTCAGGCTCGTCGGAGTATATAACATTCAACAATAGTCAAATGCCAGCCTACCACGCTTCCTTAGATTTTCTATGGATTTCGCGACAAGACCGACGGCATCTTATTTCATTAGTTAATAACATACAAAAATATTGAATAGACTCTCGCACACATGGAGCCCATTCGAAATTGTTCCGATGAGCAAAATGACAAATACAACGAAACCGCCTAAACTGTCTGCAATACGAGTTTATGGAAACTGTGCCTAATACTAAGGCTGATAATGCTTCGAGAATTCTGTCAATCTCTTTGCAGACACATAAATACTAACTTTTTACTACAAGAACATAGAAGCAAAACTAATGAATACAATAGTTTCCTCTGCTTGATCTTATATAAAAACGCCAGACTCATTGTTTGACAGTAATAAACCTCACAGACAAAACATCAATTCTCGGAAACGGATCGATAACAGTGGAACACTTTAATTGATCTACAATCTTTTCTCACATCGATTACAAAATAACTTCGAGAAGATCACTCGATCTCGAAACAGAACAATGCCTGCTTAATCACAGACACTACTAAATAGCCGGATCACGTAATCTTACTAGATTTTTAATTATTAATGTTCCACAATTACTTTGGCTGTGTGGTTTTATTCTTCTGAATTGCTTTCTCCCAGTTCTGCCCGTCAAAAGTATCAATGTAGAAATTTAACGGCAGTGGGCTGTCCACGCAGTGAGGCATTATAGCTAAATCGCATAGAATAAGAAAACCTTTCTTACTTCATACCTTACTATGTACACTTTGTGAAAAGATGTTGAAACTTCGACATTGTTCATACCGACAGCATTAGTGTTTGATCGTGGATTATAAAAACTCTGAACGCCACACTTGGAGCAAAACGTGTGCTTGGCATTGTGCGTTCCAAATGTGTACGTGGTCAGCTCGTCCTTGCCAGCGAGCAATGTAAAATCCGAAGCAGGCACGATGAAATGCTTGTTTTGCTTTTTGGTGCACACTGAACAACTGAAAAAGAGTTGAGTTGTGCTCAATATTACTTACAAACCTAGAAAAATGAAAATTCGTCTTGAAATTTATTGTTATAGACCTTACTTGCAGTCCACTACTCTGAGAGTTTTGGGAGCAAGCACTTCGTATCTGACTGTTCCGCAGTGACAACTTCCCGTATATTTTTGTAATTCTGGCATTTTGTCGCTTGTTGGCTTTTTCAAAGGTGGTTAACCAGAGAAATGTAGAAATTGCCTGATTTGTGTTTCCAACTTAAGTCATTGCGATAATAAGTTACATCGTCCACGCAGATGGAACCTCTCGGCAGATAAAATTAAAGATCATACTTACATGCACATAATCTCCTGATTGAGACATGGTGACTAACTGCACACATACTGCCTACATTGTCCATAAATACATTTGAATTAAGTACAGATCAAGTTTACATGATGCTTTCTCATGTTGAGTTGTAATGTATTCCTATATCTCTTGACTTCGAGTTAGACTTTAGTTTGAGGATAAAATTTGGAAGTGTTGTGTATTGCAAATATATAATATAATTTTGTATGGTCGGTGGTAGGTGACCTTGAACTTCTCTGTAATAAAACACGATGATAGACCGATGAGCTGCGAAACGATCGGCGTAAGCATAATTATATGTATGTATATATAAAATGAAGCATTACAAGTCTTATGTCCATCTAATCGTAAGAGCAAACATACAACTATCCACAGAGGAATGACAGAAGTCAGACAGAGTCCAAGTTGAATACAAGTAAAAGTTGTAGTTTAATCAATGAAAATTCCTGCTCGGGGTTCCTGTTAAAATGTAATGTGAAGTACACACATTTTTCATGAGCTCTGTATACCTGATGGTAGTTTTTTTCATGGGCTGCGTATTAATTTTGGCAAAGATTTTCTTTGTCTTTTGTGGTTGACAAGAGATGCAATGTAAATAACTACTGGAAAATTGACTAAGATCAAGATGAAAATAAAATATCGACAGGTTTTGGAAACCATTTCTGAGGTCCCGTATCGGGACAAGCATACATTAAATAAATTAATTACTAATACATATTTCATCCATGAGACCTCAGTGGAAAACCTCCAAAATCCTACTTACAAGAAATTCATTTTTAAAACGAAACAAATTTTTGAGCGAAAAACCTTTAAATAATGCACAGGAACAGAAAGCATCGGAGCCCTAGTTCTTGATTGACTCAAATCAAACATCGCGACTTTTTGAATCGAACAGCACCTAATACTGAAAGAAGCGAAAATATGTCTTGGTGGATAATCCAGTTCCTACCAAGTTTTCAATTCTCAAATATTTTTTACCTCCCTACCGCATCTTCAATATATCTAATGCTTTAGGTACCTGGAAAAGATTTCAAAGCGCTATTAATCGCTGAATCCACTAATCGCAAAAAATATTACACAACTGTTTAAATATATGATGACACTGATATGTTTACTTGATGGCTCATTGTTTTATAAAAACAAAAACGTTTATCTTTTTTGCTTTAATCTTTGCATAATAATAAAACGTACAATAGCGAGATTGTCCATTACTAAGGCCTAGCCGACAAAGGCACTAGGTACTAGGCAAACCTTGAAAAGCAATCGCGACTCGCTAGTTGCAGATATGTACAAAATCCTTAAACATCATGTCTTTTATGGGTTTGATTGAGGTGGTTGATTCGAGAAATTCCAGATTCTGATCACAAAATTAAGCAACTATAATGGCACAAATCTTGGCCTACGTGTTGGTGCAGTTGATGTTTCCCATCGTTGTTCTTGTAAGTACGACACTATATTAAGTAAACGGTTTATATTGTCTTTTTAAATCTTTAGACAGAAATAATACAACGTTACTTTACATTTTAGAGTATCCCTGTCTCACTGCCAAATGGACAACTAGGTGCTAACCTCGACACTCCTGCAGTCCTTGGAGTTGCTGAAGCTGAAAGTGTATCAAACTCAGGAAATTCGCATAACACTGCAGGCATTGTACTAGAAGAAAATTCTGCAATTATCGATCCTGTACTTCAGCAAGACATTTCCGACGGCGACCAATGGCGACCTGCAAGAAAAACTGCAGGTCCACCCAATCCTTCTAAGCTGAATGTCTCGCAAAGCATTTCCGCGGAAAACCCAGACATCCAGTCTCTCCTAGAAGTGTACAAAGCAGTTGGTGCGACTCGGGAAGAGATGGAAAATGTCAAAATTGAGGCATTTGAAGCGACTCAATCATTCGGGCACATTTTGAGTGCTGTTAAAGCCATGTTGCTACAGGGCGGCATAAACCTCACCTCGTCCATGATCGCAAGTTTGAAAGACGCTATACGACTAGGGAAGACGGCACCGCAGAAGGGTGTGGGAGCCATGTCACCAAGTTCTTCTCCAGGGCTGATTATGGGATTACTGGGTTTAATTCAAGGGCTAAGTAATAACCCAGGAAATAGTCAAATGCAAATGCAAGCCCCTCCAGCTTCCACTACCCCCCAAAAAACACAAACCCCAGCAGCACCACCGCGGCCGAAATAAATTATACAGTTTAGCAAATTGGGAATTTACAATTTATTAAATGTTTAACAGTGGGCAACTCAAACAACTCGATTTTTGAATACAATTTATTTCCATTTCAGTTTCATTATACGCATTGCGACGGAAAATTGACATGGTTAACATACTCTAATTATTTTGAGCACGCCTTACTCCAAGCATCCTATTTAGCTCTATAATTCATTAACTCGTTAATTTGCAAACTAAACTAAGATCTAACCATAAAAATGTGTCGCTAATAAATGCACTGATTCCTTTCATCATTTCAAAGAAGCACACATCATCACTTAATTTTCGCCAGCATCTTGTACCAAGCTTGCTCTGATTCATGAAATTCATTCGGTGTTCCAGTCGACAAATTTCTTACTTTTCAGACTTCGTCAAACCTCCCGGAAATCTGTCAGGCATAGTTGTAGTTCAAAAGCAACAATCAGCGGAATGTCCAATCGAATACAAACACAAGTTTGTTGCATAAAAATTAAATTAAAACTTTATAAACATCCTATGCCATGATAAGCTAGCTAAAAAAGCTGTAATAGCATTTGTCTGAATGCGAAATGTTTTCATACACAGTCAGCTTCAACCCAGCTTAGAATTCTGTCGAAATAATTTATTGACATACACACTTGGTGAAAATATATACAATCTCATCACTATCTCTAAACGGGCTTAAATTAATATCCCAAGTCAACTGGTCTTGGTCCCCCCGAACTCAGGTGGGAGCTGGCCGGGGTCGATAATCGAGTCTAAAAATGGTTTCCACTTGTTTCGGTTTGTTCCGAAAACCTTGAGAACGTTTCTCGTTCGCTCAGAAACTACTGTCCGTAGAACTTCTCTTATCGATGTTAAAATCGAGGGTGCTTCAAATGGGGAGTAAAGATGAAAACAGTAAATTAGAAGTTATTATCCTTACATTAAATGTGTCTACTTCCCCCGACTATAGGGAAGTGTGAAAAATACTACTAACCATTTAGTATGACGACACGGTGCGCAAATCCTGGAAGAAATCTCTCGTATGTTTGAAGTAAATCGAGGTACACCGATAAACCTATTGAAAGAAATGCGTTTACATATACACTGAGGCTGAAACCGTAAGAAATCATTTAAAAATGTTTAACTCTAAACCGCTTTCATTGATGTGTCATAATTACGTACAAATCGGGCAGGCGTGCTGGACTGCATTAAACGTGTCCAAATTGAGAAGAAAGAGGAACTGTGTGATATTCGGTTGCTGTCTGTTGATGTCAATTAACGTTTCGCCAATTTCAAACGCAATGTTGACAATGTAAAGGGATAGGCGATTGCGTTTCCCATTCAGCAGAAGGTTTCGAACATCCCAGCCTTCAGCGAGGGAGACATAGGCAACTATTGATTAAACAAAAAACTGTATCATTATAAAAATGCTCGCATCTGAAAGGAATTTTAAATTACATAATGTCTACTAAGGAAAAGCGTGAAGATGCTCATTAAAAATTGAAGTTCCTTCCTTACTTGGTCTCCCTTCTTTGTCAAAAGCATCAATGTGGAACGGTGGCTCCGAGAAAAGATCCGACCAGTCTTGACTGAGAAAGTCCTTAATTCTGTTTTCCTCTCTAAATTTCATGAACTACTTAAAATAATTATTACAATTTAAAATCGCAAAATAACCAAGAATTTAGTGTAGTTTAGTAATTTATCGTTAGTTATTGATTCCAGTCAAGGCTCACATTAAGTAGGTCTCTTTTTGTACGATTCACATCCAAGTTTTTTGCTATTGAACACAATACGCTCAGTACATACTTCCTTCCAAACACATTTCGCACATTAAAAATTCATAATTGAATAAACATAATTCAGCATACCTCTAAGCCACCGTAGAAGAAACAAGTCTTGCTTCATGTACTCAAAATCCTTTGTCAAATTTTGGTACACTTCCGCTTTTAACTGTTTGCAATAACAGAGAAAAATTAATTTGTTGTAGGAAGTGTACTCACAAAACGGATGAGGTTAAATGTTCCTGTTGTAAACTTGCCTTCTCAAGGGCAACCATTTCAGTTTGTGTGAGTATCAACTCCTTCTCCGCACTTGACTCAGTAGCAGCACCTGTGACCTGATGTGCTGCTATGAATATTATCACAAAAAGTAGTTTGGAGCTCGTGGCGGCACCTATTAGCCGATTTAATGAAAATTTTAACATTTTAATTCAATTTCGGGGTTTACACAACACTATATTGTTGCAAGCTTCAATTGCCCCGATGCAATGAAAAAACGAAATATGCGTGATGCTGAAAATAATATACAACTATTTAGTATAAGACTAATAATGGCAGTGTGACTGGCAGGCTGTTAAGATCGTCCGGTTAGTAACGTCAGAAGATGAATAAAATGATTCTGGAGTCTTCATTTCATTAAATAGTTCCTTACTGGATTGACTCCGCAGTAAGTCATGCCAATGTCACGTTGAGTGAATGAAGCTGCATTGTTATACAAAACTCAGGCGATCCTTATCTTCAAAGGCCGGAACCATGATTATATTTTACGTAACAGAGTTTATAAAATTTTAGCAATCCAGTGAAATATATGTGCAGTATTTTCTCACAAGTTTAGTTCGCATATTTGCTGAAGGTTGTGTATTGTAGTACCGAAAGCTGTTGATGGACAAACAATACCTTGTTTTTTAATCCATATCTTTACGAACCTATGCAATTACAAAACTGCAAGCGTCTACTGCTATTTGTTCTTTTACGCCGCTGTGCTAACTTGAGACCCTGTGAGAAGTCCTGATAAATGATAATATGCATTGGGATTCCATCTGAACTTGAAGACGGCAAAAGTTTCTCATGGAAGTTGTCCTCGTTCTGTGAATATTCACATGACTCATCATCATGTATCACCTTTATGCGGTAATTTCACATAATGATAGGCAACGGTAGAACCTCAGGAAATGACACATCTCAAATTATTTTTTGTGTTGGTTTTCCAAAGGAATTTTCCATTTCTCCTTTGTTCGAAATAGAAATTCCAATAAATTACAGTTTATGATGGTAAACTAATCCTTGTGTGAAATCGACCAAAACATTGTACTCGGAATGCGGCTTCCAGACAAATTTATGTGTGTAGTGTTTTTATTATTGGTTTGTGAGCGAAGTTAGTCGACAGTTTGTCGGAGTAAGCAAATATGTTGTTACAAAGTGCGTGATGCATAAAACACAGTAGAAAGATTTAAGAAGGTCTTTGGAGAAGCACTGATCTTGTAAGATTTGGAATCGACTGTCTGATTTGCATTGGCATGATCGTTCTTGTTAATGAACCATGATATTGAGAAATTTATTGAACTCCATTGACACATTTCGTCGTTGAGTACACTTCATGTAAAAAAAAATAACAACAACCTGCCTATGAATTTATGAAGGCAAACATGCAACAGCAATTGGCCGAAAGGAAGGTGGAAAATTGTTTTAAATGTGTGAATTCTCATTGTAACCCACTGCCATCCATTTTATGGCATGTGGTACTCATACGCTAGGCATGCAAATTAAATGGCACCTACTGCGTCTACCTAATTCCTTGACCAAATCACAGTTCTGGAAGCACATGGAATCGTCAATCACTGAAAACGTGGAGAAGGTACTGAGTAATCTTGTCGCAAAGTTAAGTACGTAACGACTGTCACCTTATCGAATGCAAACATGATGATTACCCGATCACATACTATCGCTGGCCATTGGACAATATCATTGATTGGTTTCATTATATTGCAAACATCAAAACATTCTATTATGCATAATGTGTACGGATTGCATGAAAAAATAAGTTGTGATTACACAATATCAATATTGGCAGCAGGCAGGATTGATACGGATTGTCATATTTTTAAAAAGTACAGCAGCAAGCGCTGGTAGTGACGAATATTAATGATTACCAGTTGACAATCATGAAAAGTCGGCAAACGCCCAGTCACCAATCATTGGTGACCCTTGTGACCTCATTGTGTTTCTTTTTGGCGTTCGCCAGACTGGGACACTGCGCAAACATTTTAATTTTCCACCAAATCGCCTCCTACAGTCACCGTCTTGTCACCTATCCACTGGCAGAAGCTTTGGTAGCAAAAGGACATGAAGTAACGTACATAACCGCGCATCATCCACGAGGCAAAATGAATCCCAAGATTAAGGAAATTATTCCGGTAAAGTTTGCCAAAACTTTGAACGATGCTCTGGACAAGAACCTCGATATTAATCTTCGAGTGACCAAGCAGCTCCCAAGAATTGCGTTTGGCTTCTATGACCTAGCCGTTCAAAGCTGCGAGGACCTCTTTTCCGGGCCCGAGCTCCAAGAGTATTTTGCCAACACGACAAAGGTGGACTTGGTCCTAGTCGACAATTATATTTCAGAGTGCGCCTTAGGAATAGCATACAAGTACGGAGCGAAACACATTTACTTCAGCACAGTGGTCCACGTGGGAAATCAATTTGACGTTTATGGCTTTCCTCCAGAAAGCTCATCAGTTCCTGAGCTGGAGATTGATCCTCCTCAAATACCAATGTCATTTTGGCAAAGGGTGGTGAACACGTTGGTCTCCATTCATTTTCGGTATGAGCATTACAAATATATGTCGCGATTAGATGCAGTCATAAGGACGCATCTGAAAGATCCAGATATGCCGCATATCGATGATGTTGGTCGGAACACGAGCTTGGTCCTGTATAGTGGAGATGTTATCACTGACTTTCCAAGATCTCAGCCTCCACTTGTCGTTGACATTTCTGGAATGCACTGTAAAAACACGACCAAACCGCTGCCCGAGGTGAGATTTTATTTTTTAAATCACAGTACAAGTTTAAAAATTAACGATTTCATGGCTGTTTTATTAACAAAGGAAATAGACGCGTTTATTAATGATGTCAGCAAAGGAAAAACGGATGGCTTCATTTATATCAGCTTTGGATCCTTTGTCGTGTCATCAAATATGCCAGAGAAGTTCAAGAAGATGTTCTTCGACACAATGGAATCCTTTCCCCAACTGAAATTTTTGTGGAAATGGAATGGTGACTTTCCAAAGAATCTCCCTTCGAATTTGTACCTGTCAAACTGGCTTCCGCAAGCCGACCTTTTAGGCAAGTGTTTCTCACCGAAAGAGAAGCCGTTAAAAATTCATACTTAAACGATATATTTTTTAAAAATACAGCTCATCCGAAAATACGAGGTTTTGTGACACAAGCCGAAAGACCAAGCACGTGTGAAAGTGTGTGTAATGCTGTGCCAATGATCGCCATTCCCATCAGTGGCGACCAAGACTTCAATGCCAAGAGGATGAACACGATTGGTGGAAATATTCTTTTAGAGATTGGGAGAATTACGCAGAAGGAGTTAACCAATGCGATTGAGGTGATTGCGTACAATCCGAGGTGAGGAATGTTATGTGGTAGATTTTTAAAAACTATAAATTTGTTCAATTTTAGTCTGTTCTTTGAAAAATGCTTGATTTATTTTACCAGAATAAGGGGAAGAATGAACCGATTCCGTAAAATCATCCAGGATCGACCGATGCCACCTCTGGACACCGCGTTGTGGTGGATAGAATACGTGTTGCGTCATGAAGATACTTTACATTTAAGAAGTCCGGGATTTAATCAGCACTGGTTCCAGAGACGTCTCATTGATGTATGGTTTTTCATTTTCGTCAGTCTTTGGATTGGCTTGAAAATCTCGAGAAGAATAATTAGTTATTTGATTCAAGTTTTAATTGTCTTTGTCAAAAACTCTGTACGGAAATTTAGGTTCCAAAGGAAACAGAAAGTTAATTAGGCTTTTTTGCAGCAACATGCAATGTAGAAATTAAAAAATAAATACCGAGGAATGTACTGGAACGAAAATTTACGTTCCGAACACTGATTGCTCGGAGATAATTTATATAACTACCTATAAATGTATATACATATTTACATAATATAAAAAATCTCAAGGTCGACAAGAGCTTCGCTGCCCAGGCGCCTGTGTAGACATGTGAATTCAAGTAATGTAAGCGACAACTGGCTACGAACAACCTTTGATGACACGAAGTTTCAAGGTTGACCGTATGCAAGTTTCGTCCGACGTCTTTCATGCATCCTGTAACCACATTCAGTAGATTCTTCGTTTCACATTTCCCTAAAAGCATCTGGTAAAGGTGTTTCAGACAACTGAGTGCTTGTCATACCTGATAACCGCATTTGAGACAAAGTTAACATAGGTAAATACCTACTCCACTCCTTTTTATTGAAACTGCCGTTGTATATACTGCTGCCTTGTGAAAATGAAGATTTTACGAGGGAGCGTAAATTCACGTAAATTTCGAACGTTTGAACAAATCCTTTTAGTGTTACAGTTCGTACCACTTTTAGTTCCTCAAAGTCAGTGCGCAAAAATTTTATTTTTTCACAACATCGCCTCCTACAGTCACCGGGTGCCCACTTACGCACTTGCTGAGGCATTGGTCGATAAAGGACACGACGTCACGTACATCTCCCCGTTTCATCCTCGACCACCCATCAATCCAAAGATAACTGAAATAGTTCCCGAAAGATTTGCCAAAGCGATGGGCGCTTTCTTAGACAACGATCTAGATATCAATTTAAGTATCAACAAGCAGCTACCAAGGATTGTTCACGGATTCTACGACTTGGCCCTCAATCTCTGTGAAGAACTTCTCCAAAGTCCTGAGTTCCAAGCGTTTTTAGCAAACACGACTCATCTCGACTTGATTATCATGGATAACTGCATGGCGGAATGTGCTATTGGCATGGTCCACAAATATCGCGCCAAGTTTGCCTACTTCAATGTCGCCATTCATCTCCCAAATGAACACGATTTTTACGGAATTGCTCCTGAAAGTTCATCTATTCCAGAAATGGAGATTGACACACCCCAAACTCCAATGTCACTCTGGGAAAGGATTGGCAACACCTTGGTCTCTATTCATTTCCGGTATGAACACTACAAGTACATGTTACGACTGGACCAATTGATTAGAAGACACATGAAGGAAACGGAAGACATGCCCTTTGCAGATGACTTGGCAAGAAATGCGAGTTTAGTTTTTTATACCGGTGATGTCGTCACAGACTATCCAAGGTCACATCCTCCACTTGTTGTGAACATTGCTGGAATACACTGTAAACCAGAAAGTCATCCTTTACCCGAAGTTTGAAAAATTTTGCTTCATTACTATAAACATGTTGTTTGACCACAAATCAACAATGGGTTCTTTTTCAATTTTACAATTTCAGGATATGGAGTGGTTCGTGGGCAACTCGACCGATGGCTTCGTCTTTATCAGTCTCGGCTCTTTTGTGGTATCCTCCAATATGCCGGACTATCTCAAAGAGATGTTTTACGAAACAATTGAATCTTTCCCAAAATTGAGGTTTTTATGGAAGTGGAGCGGCGAGTTTCCGAAGAAAATCCCGAGTAATCTATATCTTGCCAAATGGTTCCCGCAAACTGATGTTTTGGGTATGAAGCTTCATGTACTCAAGAACAAATTCTTCCATCATCGTTATTTGGTTATTTGGTACTGCATACTTAGGATCATTAAATTTTAGCTCATCCAAAAATCAAAGGCTTTGTAACCCAAGCAGGACGACCAAGCACATTTGAAAGCCTCTGCGCAGCAGTACCCATGACAGCTATTCCTGTAATCAGTGACCAATTTCTAAATGCAAACCGAATTAATAAAGTTGGTGGTAATGTTCTTCTGGACTTTTCTACAATCACTCAAGAGAAGTTTGTTAGTGCGATCCAGCAAATGGCGTATGGCTCCAGGTTAGATGTAAACCGAACTAATAGAGACGATTTGAGTGTAGAATTATTTTAACTAACGGAATGAACCACTTTTTGTTTTTAGAATGAAAAAACGAATGGAAAGACTCCGTGATATATTGTTTGATCAACCAATGAGCCCTCGAGAAAGAGGGATTTGGTGGACGGAGTATGTTCTTCGCCAGCCCAATACTGTTCATTTGAAACCTGCATCTTTTGATCAGTACTGGTTTCAGAGACGTATGGTGGACGTCTGGTTTTTGCTGTTTATGATTATCCTAATTTCCGCGTTGGCCCTCTCTGCAATATGCGTTGGCACATGTAAAGTGCTACTGAAATTGATGAATTATTCAAAAACTCGAAAACAAAAGCGTGATTAAGATTAAGTCAAAAAGCAATAAGAATAAAAAACACAAAGTTTTCGGTTGTGTATTTCTATGATATTTGTACATTATTAAAACATTGTGGTTAACTGTACTGAACCAACAACTAAATAAACTTTTGCTGAAATTCTGGTATCACTAACAATACACAGTTGATTTTTGTTTAATAGTGAAAAAAATTTCATTTATTTCCCAAAAGCATGTGTTTCACAAATATTCTACCATTTCTTTAATTGTGATAAAAACAATACCATTCAATTTATTCAAGTTGTGATCACTATTCTGGAGTGGAGAAAGGAAAAATACGTAACCTGAGTGTACGACCCTGAATTAAAAAAACCTTTATTTCACGATTACTTGCTAAGGAATTGGATGGAGAACAAAATGGTTATTGTCGTTTCAAAGATTTAATTTGCGATTTAACGCGATTTCTGTCATTTTAGTAGAATGTGACGCAGCTTATATAAAAAGAAGGCAAAAATAGGACATGCCTTGATATTCGTTTTCTACACAAGTTAAGAACCTACCTTATAATTCCAAGGACATTTTACTGACAAAAGTTTCTACAATCTACATGAAAAGGTAACACAAGGTCGACAAGAGCTCGCACCTCGCAGTCCAAATGCATTTGGTGTATACCTGGATTCATGTGGCAACTGCACACGCACAAAATTCTTCTGACATGAAGCTTCAAGGTTGACTGAATGCATTTTTTGTAGCATAGTGGAATGCTAAGTTTTAGAACCGGGAGCAATCAGTTCCCATCAAAGTTGTTTCGAGAGGAATCTTATTTCCAGTACACTTTGGATTACCAATGCTCTTCAGAATTATTCAAAAAGGCGAAATCTAGTTACAGGTTAGAATTACTTTAGAGTGACATTCAACTATAGTCTCACGATGCCATGATTGCTACGCCTATGTCATAGGAAAACATTACAATGGCAATACTCGGTATAAAAAAGATAAGATTTCATTCAACTTTTCCTTGTTTCACCCAGTCATTATCCTGATTCAAGAGACGACGATAATCACACAAAAAGGTCACGCTTCATCTGTCATCATTTGTATGAGTATTGTCCCACAGGTTCCATGCAGCATGGTATTTCACGTGGTCAGTCCATTGTGTTACTGGATATACTGTAGAGTAGTTTATGGATATATTCGACGAGTAAAAACGCTGTACAAACTTTAATTTATATGCACCCCTGGTACTACCTGTTCGCACATACTAATCCGGTCATTTCAGTTGATATGTCAATCAAATTCATTTTGCAAATCACATGTACGATAATTGTTTCAGAAAAACGGTGGCACGTCGCTGGTAATCGTATCATATTTAAGCCAAGGTTTCCTCACTCCACACCTTTTCATTTTAAACCAATTGTGGATAAGTATAGTATTGTCAAAATGGAGAAAATGAGGAAAAATAAAATTTCACATTTTGGAAAAGTAGCTCAAACGTTTTTAGTGTTACAGGTTGTAGTACTTTTAGTTCCTCAATCGCAGTGCTCAAAAATTTTATTTTTTCACAATGTTGCATCTTACAGTCACCGAGTGCCCACTTACGCACTTGCAGAGGCTTTGGTCGATAAAGGACACGACGTCACGTACATCTCCCCGTTTCATCCTCGACCCCCCATTAATCCAAAGATAACTGAAATAGTTCCCGAAAGATTTGCCAAAGCGATGGGTGCTTTCTTAGACAACGATCTAGATATCAATTTAAGCATCAACAAGCAGCTACCAAGGATTGTGTACGCATTCTACGACTTGGCCCTCAACCTCTGTGAAGAACTCCTTCAAAGTTCTGAGTTCCAAGAGTTTTTAGCAAACACGACACATCTCGACTTGATTATCGTGGATAACTGCATGGCGGAATGTGCTATTGGCCTTGTTCACAAATATCGAGCCAAGTTTGTCTACTTCAATGTAGTCGTTCATATCCCAAATGAACACGATTTTTACGGAATTGCTCAGGAAGGTTCGGCTATTCCGGAATTGGAAATCGACACCCCTCAAACTCCAATGTCGCTGTGGGAAAGAACAGTCAACACCCTGGTCTCTCTCCACTTCCGATATGAGCACTACAAATATATGACTAAACTGGACTTAATAATTAGGCAGCACATGAAGGAAGCCGAGGACATGCCGTTTGCCGACGACTTGGCGAGAAACGCGAGTTTAGTTTTTTATACCGGCGATGTCGTTACAGATTATCCAAGGTCACACCCTCCACTCGTCGTGAACATTGCTGGAATACATTGCAAACAAGAGAATCACCCTTTGCCCGACGTCAGAGAAATTTAGTTTTAATCTACATAATATACGTACTTGTAATTATATGTACTTGTCAACAAGGGATTACTTTACCAAATTTTTAATTTCAGGATATGGAGTGGTTCGTGGGCAACTCAACCGATGGCTTTGTTTATATCAGTCTCGGCTCTTTTGTGTTATCCTCCAATATGCCGGACTATCTTAAGGAGATGTTTTACAAAACAATTGAATCTTTCCCAAAGTTGAGGTTTTTATGGAAGTGGAGCGGCGAGTTTCCGAAGAAAATCCCGAGTAATCTATATCTTGCCAAATGGTTCCCGCAGGCTGATGTTTTGGGTATGAAGACTCGTGAACTTGAAAACAAATTATTTTTTCCTCCATCATTCGTGTTCAGTACTTCATGCTTATTGAATTTCAGGTCACCCTAAAATTAAAGGTTTTGTAACCCAAGCGGGACGACCAAGCACATTTGAGGGTCTTTGCGCAGCCGTGCCCATGACCGCTATTCCTGTTCTCGGAGATCAACATGTCAATGCAAATCGCATTAATAAGGTTGGTGGTAACGTTCGCCTGGACTTTTCTACAATCACCCAAGAAAAGTTTGTTAATGCGATTCAGGAAATGGCGTATGGTCCCAGGTTAGATTCAAGTCTTGAAATGATTCAACTAAATCTTGTTGTTTTTAAAAGCAAGTTTTTTAATTTGTCGATAGAATGAAAAAGCGGATGGAAAGACTCCGTGATATATTATTTGATCAACCAATGACTCCTCTGGAGAAAGGTGTTTGGTGGACCGAGTATGTTCTTCGCCAACCGGATACTGTGCACTTGAAACCGGCATCTTTTGATCAGTATTGGTTCCAGAGACGTATGGTAGACGTATGGTTTTTGTTGTTTACGGCTATACTCATTTCCGCATTAGCTATCTCTGTTGTATGCGTTGGTGTATATAAAGTGCTGCGTAAACTACTCGGGTCTTCCGAAACCGAGAAAAAGAAACGTGAGTAGGCATTTAGCTCTAAGCTAACTCTGCAAACGTGAAGTGATGATATATCTGCTACAAGCCACATGATTTACTCGGCTGTACATCCACAGGGTTTACACATTTGTATTTTTTGAGTCTACAATAAAATTCAAATTATGTATTCTTGATTCATTGATTACTTCATTGATTATAACCGCAACCTGCAACTAGTACCCTTCGGACTGAACAGGCCTGTCAGCAATAATCTGAAAAGTATCTTAATAACAGTCCAGATACAGGCATATATTCCTTTTGTATGTGTATGTATATATATTGCACATTATTATTCCCCACGTGGTATATTTTTTAGAATTCCTAACTTGTAATCCTTCATAATAAGTAGCAATTTAAAAATAAATAAGCCTCCTCGTAATCTTTGCACTGTGTAGAGTAAGAAATTTACCACAAAATAGGTTTACCTTGAACTTTTTTCTACTCCTTGAACAAAAAGAAGTGCAACTTCTACTTGTTCACTGCTCATATCAACATCCAGACAGAATTCATCGTTGCAACTTAACCACACGCTCTGTAGACATCGCCTTAAGTATGTCTCGTCATTGTGCGTGGTTCATGTTTCGTTCAGACTAAAGTTGAGTGAGAACATGTGTATAGCCAACCAGACAAGTGAGTAACATATATAGGCTTGTATATAACTCACCCGTTAAAATAATAGTAAACTTATCAACAGGTACCAGAACTGAAGGCTGACACACAATATGTTCCATCGTGGTAATTTTGTTTCTTGTCTTTTCTCAGTCGAAAGCTCCTCTGAACTGCTTCAGTTGTAGTTGAGCCTTGATGAAGAAGTGTTTGCGCAAGAAATCTTAGGAACTACACAGATGGAATCTTTCCATCTTGATTTTTAAAAAAAATTAACTTCTGTAAAAAATATACTTCCTAAAAACAGCAAAATGAGCAAGTTAAGTTGTATACCAAGTGTACTACTAAGCACCGTATTGGCGGTAGCAGTTTTATCACCACAAGATGTACAAAGCGCCAAGATATTGTTTTTCCACAATCTCGCCTCGTACAGCCACCGAGTGCCCACGTACGCACTGGCAGAAGCATTGGTGGCAAGAGGTCACGAAGTAACCTATATTTCTCCATATTATCCTCGAGGCAATGTGAATCCGAAAATAAAGGAAATCGTTCCCAAAAAATACGCTCAAATTATGAGTGACACACTGGACAAGGACCTGGATATCAATATCAGTATTAAGAAGCAGCTCCTGCCTCTAGTCTACAGCTTCTATGATTTGGTGACCTTGACATGTGAGGAACTGTTGAAGAGTCAAGAGCTCAAAGACTATTTCGAGTCAACCACCTCGCTAGACTTGGTCATCATGGATAACTGCATGAGCGAGTGTGCCTTCGGCATTGTGCACAAGTACAAAGCAAAGTTCATTTACTTCAGCACAGTCATCCACATTCCGAACGAGTTCGACGTGCTTGGAATTGCTCCGGAGAGTTCAGCAATTCCAGAGATGGAAATGGAGCCGTACACATTCCCAATGTCACTGTGGAAAAGGACGGTTAACGCTCTCATTTCTATTCATTTCCGCTACGAGCACTACAAGTACATGAGTCGGCTGGATGGAATGCTTCGGCAGTATCTGAACGTCTCAGACATGCCCTTTGTAGACGATTTAGCACGAAATGCGAGTTTAATGTTTTACACAGGCGATGTCGTAACAGATTATTCAAGGGCACATCCTCCGCAAATTGTCAACATTGCTGGAATACATTGCAAGACTGAAAGTAAACCGTTGCCGCAGGTATGCATAATTTTTGTTGGTGTTCTCAGAAATCAAGATTGTAACAAGCGCAATGTAAAAATATTACATGCTGGGTTTTTAAACACGAACCTAGGAAATCGACTGGTTTGTGAACAACGGCACCGATGGCTTCGTGTATATAAGTTTAGGCTCATTAGCGGATTCCTCCATCATGCCCGAGTACCTCAAGCAAATTTTCTACAACACTATCGAGTCATTTCCAAAGTTGAGATTTTTGTGGAAGTGGAATGGCGAGTTTCCGAAGAAAATTCCAAGTAATCTCTACCTTGCCAAATGGTTCCCCCAAGCAGATGTCTTAGGTACTTACTAATACCACTTTTATGTGTTGAAAAATCTTGCAGCATTTACTAGTGGAAAATTTGAGAAACCTCAATTGACTGACTGTAATCATTGCAGCACATCCCAAAATCAAAGGCTTCGTGATGCAAGGTGGAAGACCAAGCTTGTTTGAAAGTTTATGGCAAGCCGTGCCTATGATTACAATGCCTATTCTCGGAGATCAACAAGCCAACTCCAACAGACTTAGCATGGTTGGAGCCAGCATTCTTTTGGACTTGTCGACAATCACAAAGGAAAAGTTTGTCAATGCGATGCACGAAATGGTTTATGAGCCTAGGTAAATGAACATTTTGCATGAATTACAACTCCTCAGTCGTCGGAGATTATTTTTAAAATTGCAACTTTTTAAAACAAGGATGAAGCAGCGCATGCTAAGGCTACGGGATATTGTGCTGGATCAACCTATGACTCCTTTGGAGCGCGGTGTTTGGTGGACTGAATATGTGTTGCGTCAACCAGATACGGAACATTTGAAAAGCTCCTCGCACTCTCAGTACTGGTTCCAGAGACGAATGATTGACGTTTGGTTCGTGGTATTCAGTGTTCTGCTCATTTCAGTATTGATCTTGGGCAAAATATGTTTAGTCATTAAAAAAGTGACTTTTAACATATTGGGATCTTCAAATGTAAATAAACAAAAAGCTAATTAGGCAAGAGCAATATATGTACATAACTTTCGTTTTAATTGTTGTTGTAAGAGCGAAATTACTTTTTAAATAAATCATTTTTATTGTTTATTGGACTCCATTGATTTAATGAGCGGATTACCGCTCAACAGCGAGCTAAACTTATCGTAAAAATGTAATAGTCTTGTCGCGGTATCGTCTCATTCACACCACGGTCACTTATCAACTGGTTTGTAGGGCAAACCTTATTTTCTTGTATTTATCTCAACGAATCGAACAGCAAACGCGAATGTGTGAGCATTATTATGCAAGCAATTTATCCAGGGGTGCCTTGAGATCAATCATCGCCAATTGTATACAATTCAGCCAAGAAAATGAGGATAAATGTTGAAGAAGTTGGCTCAACCTTGCGAGTGCAAGTATATAATTTTCCAGTTTATCGTTGAAGGATCTGGGTTTACTTACAATGCTTTGAACTTGTGCACACATTGAAAAATCGGACTTTTGTATTCCATCATTGGGCGCAGTTAGTGCATCTATTGAGCATTGAATGAAGCGTTTATGGATTTGCATGTGAGAGCTGCTTTTTATAAATTCAAAACAGCCTATTTACACCCTATGAAACTGCAGAAAATGACCAGTACTCGTGAGATGACTTCTCTGAAACGCAATGGATTATGTAGACTCTAGCATATACTGTTAACCTGTAAAATAATATGTACAATAGAAAGATAAAGGCAATATGCAAAACCTGTTTTCCAGCCCACAAACCGTACTACACGACAAGACGATTATGACTTTCTGCAAAAACTGGTCTTCTACGCAAGATAGTACAAAATGCTGCATTTCAGCATTTTCTACCAAACGCAGATCAGTACTTTTTAATACTTTTTCGTAAACCAGCAAAAAAACTTCAAGCTCACTCTTGAATAATAATAGGACAAGTGTGTACATAGGCATTACCGTGTTTTGACTTTTTGTATAAACGTATTTGTATGCGACAACTTCTACTCAACGCTCTAATGCCCGACAATTTCAAGGTGGACAGCTATAGGTACCTATACACAGTGTTTATAACAAAATTTCCATGTACCATGTAAATTCTTCTACAATTGGTTTGCTTTAAAAAGCCGGCCATTGACAGTACCAAAGTTGCTTTTAGAGTGAAGCGTTAATCAAAAAAATATTTCGTAGTTTCATAGTTTTTCAACCGATTTCAAACAGCCGCAATGGAAGTGTTAGCTCAAAAAGGACATGGAACCTTTGTTGTAATATTTTTCTTGATTTTATCAGCTCAAGTGCAATGCGCAAACATTCTTTTCATCCATCTCTTGTCCAGCTACAGTCACAAAGTGGTGACTTACTCCTTAGCAGAAGAGTTGGTCAATAAAGGTCATCAAGTAAGTTATATCTCGCCGTTTCTACCTCGCGGTGACGCAAACCCCAGCATCAAGGAAGTGGTTCCAAAGTCAGTGGAAACCATTGTGAACACATACTTCAACGTGGAGCTCGACATCAATTTGCGAGTAACAAAGCAGCTTCCCCCAATCACCGATTTCTATCTGTTGGGGGTCCTCTTATGTGAGAGCTTCCTCACCAGCCCGGAACTAAAGGAGTACCTGGCAAGCACCGAGAAGGTGGACTTGATTATCATGGATAACTGCCTATCTGAGTGCGCCTTGCCTTTGGTGCACAAGTTTCAAGCGAAGCAAATCCATTTCAGTACGATTGTGCAAATCGGTCATGAGTACGACAAGTATGGATTCCTTCCAGATAGCTCCGGCATCCCAGAGATAGATGACAGTCCGTCAAAATCTCCAATGACGTTCTGGGAGCGTACAGTAAATTCGTTGAATTCTCTTCGCTTCAGTTACGTCTACTCGCAGTACAACAACGCGATAGATGATCTTATCCGAAAGCACGGAAATGTTCCAGACATGCCGCATGTCAGCATTATGGCTCGAGAGGCGAACTTGGTATTTTATACCGGAGACATCGTCACCGACTTTCCGAGATCCCACCCGCCATTGGTTGTGAACGTTGCAGGGCTGCATTTGAAAAATACGACGAAGCCTGTTCCAAAGGTCTCATTATGGGAGTTTCTTCACATATTGATTTATTTGATAAAAATATGGAAAGATAATTTAATGGAACTGTTTGCATGCGTAGGACATTGAGACGTTCCTCAAAGCCGGCACGGATTACGACGGAATCGTCTACATTAGCTTGGGATCCCTTGTGGTCTCCTCCAATCTGCCGGCGGATATCAAGCAGGTCTTTTTCGACACAATTTCCGAGTTCCCTAGACTGAAATTTTTGTGGAAGTGGAATGGTGCGATTCCAAAGACCATCCCGAAGAACCTGTTTCTCTCTAAATGGTTTCCCCAAGTGGACATATTAGGTAAGACTCATTTGCATGTAAACATTTCTCAAAGAATAATTTTTCCAGCATTTTAAAATAAAATGATTGTGTCGTTTGTAGCTCATCCCAAAATGAAAGCTTTTGTAACTCAGTGTGGCAGGCCAAGCACGCTTGAGAGTCTTTACAACGCAGTGCCGATGATTGCCTTTCCTGTGATTCAGGAGCAAGATTACAATTGCAACAGGATGAACAAAGTTGGTGGAAACGTGATTTTAGAGTTAGGCACGCTGACGCATGCAGAATTTAAGGGGGCTATTGAGATAGTTGCACTTAACCCAGAGTAAGATTTCAATTATAACGACAAACTTTACAAGTATAACTTTTATAAATATTTTGCTTCATTGATCGGGTTTTATATTACCTCATGTTTACAGGATGAAACAGCAAATGACGAAGCTCCGAAAAATTTTCTTGGACAGACCAATGCCACCACTGGAGACTGCTGTTTGGTGGACTGAGTATGTTCTCAGGCAAGACGACACTTTGCATTTGAGAAGCGAATCGTTTGACCAGCAATGGTTCGAAAGGCGACTGCTGGACGTCTGGGCTTTTCTCGTGACGGCGATTCTTGTGATTTTGCTAGTCCTCATCTATATTTGTATGCTTATCACAAAGACAATTCATAAGATATTCAGGTCAAGCAGTTTTCCAGGAACGAGCAAATCGTCGAAAGAGAAGAACAAATCTCAGTAGATTTATTGTTCAGATAAAAGTGAAATACTAAACCCTAAAATATTAGATAAAAACGAAAACCCATAATTACATACATACCTATAATACAATTCTTGTCATAGCTTAGCAATGAACTTATATAGCAGTATTTTGAAGAATAAATATCCATGCGTAACACTTACTTTACTGTGCCGCATTTTCTCAATCATTGATGCTGCAAGTAAATTACACAAAAGCAATCCAGCAGAGTGTCAAAATTAGTAAGCCATCAAAAGAATCCGCGAAGATCCTTTAGCCGTACATTTTCAACATTCGCAAAGTTACAAGTTGTAGCACTTGAGTGAAATTGATCTCATGCATTGATAAATGTTACATATACAACATTTGGAAGAACATAATGGATCTCATGTAATGAGTCAGCCATTAAACTCCATTTTAACACTAACTACAAGTTCTATCTACGTAATAAATTAAGTATGCGAGTTACTTGTGCGTAGTGAAATATGGATTATTGATGAGGCATCACTAAATATGTGATGATGAAAGGTTCGAGTGCGCTGGATAAACGAGCAAT
>JAHZMW010003406.1:0-20567 GCA_027743745.1 Alloscopus bannaensis | reverse complement strand
GTAAAAAACTGGTGCAAGTTTGTGAAGTCGGATTTTGTACGTTTTATAGAAGAAATAAAGTTCTTCCACCGTTAATTGTACCCTTTGCTAACAAGTTTTATGGTACTGTAAGCCAGTAACCTTATTATTAATCATTCAGTAATTGAATTGCTTTAAAAATCACGCAACTGGTGGACACGCATGCGATTTGTTGATACTGAAGTAATGCGTCATCGCGTTCGTAGTGTAGCTCTTTTTTTCATTTCGATTTATTCTGTATTCATAAACCAAAAAATTGTTAGAAATCAATCCATCAATCTCAGAGCAATTTAAATTATTTTACAAGCTCTCTCGGCATCATTATCATGGTGTATGTAATAACTATTAATTTTCATCCCATCGTGTTTTAGAGCTCGAAAAAGATTTCCCCAGAGCTGAATGAATGAGAAACAAGTTTTACAATGGTGGTGGCAGCGCTTCAACTTTTGAGAAGCGTCTCCCACATCCACACACACACATGTGGTGAGAGGTAATCTAAACCGTTGTAATCTTGTAATGAAGTCGAAGATGCGAGTTGCTCCTGAGGAGGTGGTCTTTCCTTGCAAACTACAAACCTACAAAAGCTCAACACATCTTCCCCATTCTTCCTGCAATGTCACGCACACTACTCTCCTCGTTGTTGTATATGGCAACAACGATGAATGCAGGGTGGTGGATGGAACCCTGTGCTAAGCAGAGACGGATAATGGTTAGAATGTCCCTTTGAGATATCCTTGCGATACTTTGGTTTGCCAAAAAGTGGACATACAACAACGTGTATTTCGTGGTGGCCAAGGCAATGCGATGTAGATGGGAGCTCTGCTAAAAAAATGATTCTCATCGTATGCTACACAGTAGAATCCCGAAGAACGTGTGTGTGTCTGCATTTCTCATCTCATCTGATGAGCACAATTCGTGTGAGAGACGAGAAGAGCACATTTATTTTCATCTGTACTCCAGCTCAGGACCTTTACTACTCTTTTGCCTATCAACCTTCACAGTCATATTATATTCCTCATTGCTCACTCCATCGAAATCGTTTTTTTTCTTTCCAGCGAACAGCAGCAAATTGCTGGAAACGAAGTCGTTTCCTTTTGATTCATGCGTGAGAGCATTTTTTTTCTTGGTTCACCTTCATTATCAGAGGGTCATTCAGAGCATCGTCGAAAACCTAGGGACGTGACGACCAAGTGACGAAGACGAGTGGTCTTAGACATTCACGTTGTTTTTAGCCTGAACCTTTTTCTATTTTCATAAGGTGCACCAGTGCAGTACAAGTGACCTCCTGTTACATGTCAGCGTGTTCCAGAGAACGACTCGTCTCTTATGAGATTGTCGAGCATTAATTTGTTGAAGGTCAAGCACTTAGACAAAGCTGAATGACATTGTGTTTTTATCGACCGTTTGTCGGGTTTCATAAGTTAGTCGCATCTCCTCCAGCAGTCACGAGTGGCCACCACCTCTCTCCCTCGACAGAGTAGAGCCCCACTTGACGACGGTGGTTATCAGGACGAGAGTGCTTTTTTATCTCTACCGTTACGCAGTGGCTTAGTAATGCTTAGAGAGAGAGAGGGAATTTTCGGGAAAGATAATTCGACTGACAGTAACTCGTGTGAAAAGGACTTGACTCTAGGGAGAAGTCGCTCTCATCTCTGCTTCCAGTTACAGTACGGAAGGTGCCGCAGTTATTTTCGGAGTGTACGGATTTTGTTGTCATCTCTCCAATCAAAATTATGCTAGTTTGTGACGAGCAACTCGGCAAGAGACACGTCCTTCTCTCTTCGATCAGTGCGAGGGACTTAAGAAACAAATATCTCTTCTTGTTCACCGCTGTAACCTCGGACTGAGGAGTGACCATTGTTAGTTAATTGTCAACTGAAGGAAGGCCGAAACATACATTAGTTCGTGTTTTTGGAGTGTGTGTATCAGTAGTTTGACAGGTTGGACCTGGATAGTTTTTGAGTTTCGTGAAGTTAGAGAGGTAAAACTGTGGCGATTTTTATGTTACTCCGTCTTCGCCGACTAAAAGTTTGGAAGGAAGTCCCATGTGGAAACGCTAAGGTAACAGTTGCTTATGTTTAATTGTATGATTTGTGTTCTACACTATTCTTTGTACAGCCGCGCATCTTTTGTGCATCCTCGAAATTTCCATAGTTCACACTCTTTACAGTCCTTCTCGTCCTTCGCTTTATCATCCTCACCCGCTTCTTATCTTCAGCATTTAGTAGGCAAGAGGCTCGAAGAAAGCGCATTTATAGGAGACGTCGTGTTGAAACGTGGCCGAAATTATGTAACACAGACATTTAACCCTGCTTTTCGTGTAGAGTCAGAGACATTTTATTATTATCGCGATACAGTCGTTCGCGTAGAGGCTTCCAGAGAACCATACTTCGCAAGGAGTTTCTTTTGACAATTTAAAATATCCTACATCCAACATGTTAACGCATTCGAATACATAACCATCGTGTTGCACTGCACAGTATAGTATCGGCAAGTCATTTGATGATTCTTGCTCTAGTGTCCTCATCATCTACTATAATGTAGTCTGGCAGAGAGCATACTTAATTTCATTCCAGGAACGACATCTTGCTCATTAATGTAACATGATGGAGATTTGGGCAGAGGTCTTGATATGCGATCGTTACGGTGATACGATAGTGGAGTCTATGCAAATGTAATCTCTGGATAATAAAGCATTTGAGAGGCGGTGGTGGTGATGCATGATGTTGGAGCTCTGCTATGATATGATCTTGGTGCATGTTTTTTCTCTCGTGGTGGACATCAGCAGATGGAAACAAAATCAACTTGATTTGGCAATAATAAAATGCGCTCAGGTCATACATAAATACATACTTCATCTATCAGAGAGAAAAAAATATAAAAATGTAATCCTGTTATCCACCAGAGATTTGTAATGGGATGATCTCTCTTGTATCTCATTTTCCCTGGAGAAAAGCTGGATGGAGAGCAGCACTGATTATGACATTTACCAGAGAGCTGTTGGGATGACGAGGAGTGAACGCACTAGAGATAAATAAGCACACGGCTTACGATATTTTTGGCAGAGGGTGGGGGTCATGCAAAACAGTGTGTGCTCAAAAGAAGAACTGGGGTCGTACATTGTTGCTAAGTAGCTCTACACATTGTCTCTACAAAGCCGAACAATCAACATACACAGTGAAAACATAAACTATTGCGAAAAGGAGCAAAGCACTCGAAATCGAAGGTGACGCCTTACTATCTAGGTTGTACCGAGGCTGTTGGGATATGTTACCAATCAGAGAGTTTGACGATTTCCTCGACTCGCGTACTCGGAATGTTATTTTAATTTCATTCAGAAGAGGAGAGAACGACCGACCACCCATTTTGTCACACAAGATATCGGCGGAGAATAAAGAGAAAAATCTAGTCCAAGTCATCGACTCTCCCTCACTTAATATCTGCAAACTTGTGCAAGCACAGGAAATACGGAAGTAAATAATTCGCGAATATTGACAAGATTGAGCCGCTTTAAATGATGTAATGTGAGGAGTAACTTACGATTATAGAACAACCATTAGACAAGAGAAGAAGAAAAATATCAGATGAGAATAAAAAGGATGTGTTGGATCAGATACGGTGGTTGCGTAGGAGTGTTGCAAATGCCAATTTGCAGTTTCGCATTTTATTAAAGATTTGGTATTTACTGAGGCTTAGACAAAAGATGTGACCGCCTGCGTCCGTCCATGACTTGAGACGCTCGATCGATTTTGTTACCATTTTGGTAAGAAGAAGGAAAGCGTCAAGTAGTTAAGTGCACTCCACGTACAAATCCAGTTCGATGCTGATGTAATGGGAGAACTTCGCGAAGTCATTCATTTTATATGCTTATTTTATGTCTTGTCCAATTAATTGTCTTTTACGCTTCTTAGCAGCACACGTTTTTTCCTCTTTGTTCAGCCATTCATTTCATTTAGCTCTTCGCAACATTTCCAAAATACGAGCTTTGCTGAACTTGAGCAGGGGAGCAACAGCGATAATCGCATACTGGTTTCAGTCTTTTTGGTTTGATTGAGCGATCAATTGCATTGATGATGTATACTCATTTGTAACACATATTGCGTCTACCAATCCATTCTCTCTGCGTGTGAGTATGTGCGGAAATAATGCTCTAGTTGATCTTGGTTTTGCACGGCCCAATGGCCCGTCAGCGTTCGCAAAACAATGGCTGGCGTAATTGCAACGACTTAATTACTGATTGCCCTTAATCTTTTAATCCATTTTTATGACTTTTTTGGTGTTGCCGAGTGTCTGTGTTCAACGGGAAGCACTAGTAGATAAATGCAGCAATGGAATTCTACTGTGCGAGACAAGACTTCTCCTCTTTTGTACATTTGCAATGCATTTATGACTGTGAGTAATTATATGAGGTTGTTGTACAAAGGCTTTGTTGCTAGCGTTGCGTAGCAGGTCTACATGGTTTAATGGGTGCTACTCAAACTCAGGAGTGCTACATTGGTACAAAGGGTAAAAGTGTCAAAAAATCACGGCAACGTTTATCATGGATACTTGTATCTCCTCGATACTTGCTACAAGTTCCTTTCGCATCCATTATCAATCTTTTTCTCTCCACACACATTGCCAAGACTTGAAGTGGAAACAGCTTACTGATATCGACACACTCTCTCAAGTGATTAATTGCTTTGGGAATTAAAAATTAAAAGTTGCACTAAAGAAGCATTTTTGTGATAGACACCCCCGTTTTGCATCAAATCATCAATCGCACACTGTTTTCTGAGCAACTGGACAATGTCACTCAAAGCCTGAAATTTTCCATCTTGTAGTACAAGGTGAACGTCAACCCGGCGGTTTCACGGTCAAAATGATGAGCCAAGCTCTGTTTTTAAAGGGGATAGGGGTGCATGTGAAGCAGTGACAAGTCACAAATGGTTCGTTGTATAATCTCAAAAAGTCACACCATTCTGTCAAGAGAGGTGATCGACAATTGAGAAAGTGAGTGTTCAGTTCACTCATGTCAGATTGCACTTCTGCATTTCGCTTCTTGTTACCAAATGCTGGACTAACAGAGGCGTTACACAACGACAATCGTAACATGCATCACATCCAAATCAAAGTTCTTCAACAATGCTCTCTCTCATACTCTCATCCCTTGATTAATTCCACTGTGACCAACTCCCTCTCCGCAACCTGTCTTGTAGCATTTACCTTTTTTGCACACGTACACGTACAGGCACGCAGGTGTGTGCGAGTATAACTCGTTTTCCTTTTGCTCATTGATAAAAGATGTGCATGACAACAAGACCTCACCTCAGACACTCAGTTGAGAGAGGCAAAGCAATTTGGAGAGATTTTCTCTCTTTAGCCCAATATTGTCTGTTCAAGAGAGCAATCCGTCATCCGCTCTATACAAAGAACATCATCTCTCTCGACTCTCGAGTGTGAACTTTGTACTTTGGATCTCACCTGTGAACACTCGGGAGCATTGATCGGGAGAGCTGAGAGCCATCAACAACAATGCTATGTAACCTCTAGAAAAACTCTATCGTAATTCATCGCTAAACGACCAGCATAAATTTTCGAGTGAGCGGACAAATGTTGGAAAGGGGGTGATCAACATAAGAGAAAACTTAACATTGTTTAGATTGCGTGTTATGTATATTATCCATTTTGTCCATCATATTTCCTTACCGAATCCAAAACATCCTTTGTAAGCCACTGTTCCCATAATGCGAACAATGAACATATGAAAGCTCATTTGCATGGCAAAGCACCTACACTCTGAATCAAAGAAGAAAGGTCAAGTGTAAAATGATGGTCCAGGAACTAGAAGAAATACAGAATCATTTTTTATTATGACTTGCCTTCATCTGCAGGTCTTCCTACTACTACATGCTTGGGGAGCGGAATGCATTTTGTAAGAAAGAGAAACAACATTGATTTTTGAATAGCTCATACGTTAACATACTTATCGGATCGAATAAGAAATGAGAAGGTATGTAAAAATCTCAGCTACGCCATACATTTTCCATGTGTGTTTGGCCCACTCATATTTCAAAGCTCTTTTTCTTCGCTAGCGTCAACTTTCTGCTTATCTTCTTCCATCCTCCTCCTTGTTGGTTTGCCTAAAATGCAACCGCCAGCAGAGAGGCGGTTGGGCGAAATGCATGCTTTGCTCGTTCGCATCATCTTTTCTTTGTCACCAACTCCGCTGTAAATGTGGGGATGGGATGGCTATGGGATTTGGAATGATCGTGTAGTAGTACGCTCGTTTTGAACACAGATACACATATAGCGGCAATTATTGTTGATATGCATACTCACGTATTATGGAGAAGACGCTTTGTAGATGTGGTGCGTATACTATTAGCGTTAGCGCACATAGCGAGAACGGAGAGAGCGAGAGAGAAATGAATTTCATTATGCTAGTTAGTGATGCACATTTATCGATATGACGATGATGAGTTCGTCGTCATGTTCTTTGAGTTAAAGGAATACTCCATTATGTTGTTCAACTCACACAGATTATTTGCATAGTTGTCCCGATCTCTGCTCCCCACAACGCAGTAGTATGCACATAAATACGTGTGCAAGCAGAGACAGAGAGAAGCCCAACGTTTATCGACAAAGAGCATGGTACTCATTCTCACATTATGTATGGGCATCCTTCTACTTTATTCACTGCTAGTGTTCATGTCGTCCTGGTGATCTTGATGATGAGTTGCTCTGATTTGGTTATAGAATGGATAAGTGCCATGCCAGCACGCTGATTAAACAATTTCTTTACCGAGCACATGGATTTTTTAAAGAGTAGATACATACGTATCCTCGTCGATAGGAGCCGAGGTGGAAGCAGAGGAGTTTTTCTCTGAGTGGTTCATAAATGTTTTATGCAGCATTATATTTAGAATTGCTGAATGTTATCTTGACTACACTGTACGCGTAATGTTTCTACCAACAACACAAGTATATATGAGAAAAAAATGTTTGGTGTGCTCCTCAACTACGAATTGAGTAAGTGACCAACACATTTTACGTTGCTTCTTCTTCATAAAAAAATGGGTGAGAGAGAAGCACGTTAGTGTAATGTGTATTTAGTAATAGTAGCCAGGATTAGTAAGAATCACGGGACAGAATAGCCCAGCTGGGCTGGCGCTGGGATGATTTGCCACAAGAAAACCACTGAAAACGCGCAGATTGTGCTCTCACAACGTTTAGTAGTTGCTAAAACTTTGGCCCGCAACTGTACTACACTCTCAACTACAGCACACATGACACACGCAAACCAGAGAGGCTCTGTTTAATCCTCAACAAAAATTCACGAGTCACTTTTTGCATATTATCTCTCGGTCTGTTTTAGTGTACAAGTGCGGTGAGAGCGAGAAGGAGAGAGAGAAGCTATCTTGAGGGGAGTCGTTTTGGCAATTTTGTTGGAATAGTTGAGAGAGGAACAAGTGCGTTTGTGATATGTGAACAGTTTTGCTGGAGATGAAAAGTTGAAACAGTTTCTGGAAACGCTTTTTTAAAAGTGTTCTCACTGAGAAATTTGTGGTTCAGTATAAAGTACATACTTTCTCTTTGCCGGAATTCTGGAAAAGTTTATAGACTTCACACGTCTCTTTGAAGAAAATTTTGGTGAGTACATATATAAAGGATATGGTTTGGTCTCTTCTGGTTGGGATGAAACATTGTGTACAAACAGGTAGTCAGTCGTTTAGAGACACGCATGAATTTCTTTTCCGTTCTCTTCGAATAGTTCCTTTGTTGAACCGTCTCAATCTCGGTAGCAGAGAGTGAGAGTAGAGAAGAGTGAGGGCGAGACAGAAAGAGAAAAGCAACCGCCATGAAAATCTGTGTATTTACGAATGTGAGTTTGCCTATATTCGCACGTTTACCTAATGAAATATATAGTTACCTATTCATCATTGGTATAATACTAGGCATTGCGTAATATTCCTTTGTCATCTTTGCTTGATTAGCCGCAGCGCGTTCGTTGCGTGTCATATGTGCTGGATATGTATTTTATAGGCATTAGCTATACATAATCAAATTGGCTGAAGAAATACATATTATACCTAATATTACTAGCATGTGTCATTACCAACGTTTACTCTGTGTGACAACTGTCGTGATCTATGGTTTATTTCTGTGCCATTATCAAGTGTCACTGTTTCTGTGCAAGAGTTCTCCAAGTATCAACCACTTTGCATTTCGAAGTAGCAACAAGTGTAATAAAACGGGGGAAAGAATCATCATGGTCCGATACACTTTTCTCATTAAAGCATTTCTGATTTCGGGATAGAATGAGGTGATAATGTGAAGTGTCCTGCTGGCGGAGATGCAGAAGAGCTACCGACCGATATTGAATGTCAGCGAGAGAAATGATAGTACAGCAACCTCCATGACGATGATAGATCTTCTCACGATAGTTCCCCCCGCTCTTGTTAAATACTGTGATATCGTACAATTCTTTCGCGAGAGATGTATGGCTTGATAAGGATCTCTGCGGAGATAGCATCATGTTTCGCGTCAGCGTAGCAAGATGCAATGGCCTTGTCTTTGGTATCAATGTGAAGATATAACAGACACGCTCGCTTGTCGTCATCACACGAGTGAAGAGAGAGAGAGAGAGAGAATCGGGTGTAAATTGCTGTTTCACATTTGCATACAAATGTTACCAAATATGGCAAATGAAATTGCACACACAAACTTGACGCTATCACTGTACAAATCCTCTCATCTCACATCAGCCGTAATTGCTGGTGATGCAGTGCTTGAGTAAAAAATGTTTTTTGGATTGTTATTTCTAGTGACACATGTCACAATTTTGTTTCGCCGAGTTGACAGAGTGATACGCGTCATATTTTCCGGCGAGGAAATAGTTATTCGAAATGCCGAAAATTTGTGAATCCTTACAAGACTCGTAAGAAGACGGGATGGATGCAAATACATTGCAAAAATGTATTGCAACATGGGTGACTCCTGAGTGCGCTCCGATATTTCTCAATCTTGCATTTTTGTACGTATTCTCACCAGATATTTAGGACACTGGTGGAGGACGCGTTGAAGGGCAAGCAAGCGCCACTTGAGGAGGGCGCGAAATGCACAAAGGAAACTTGATAGAATAATAAATGGAATTGTTTTTGTCGAGAGTGTTTTTTTTAACAAAACAGGGAGATTATAAAGAGCAGTGACAAGGCTAAAATGTCATAAAACAGGAGCAAATAATAAAAGTAGGATGTATGTTTTAATTTTGAAGTGTAGTTTGCCTACGTCTGTACTCTATTGCTTCACTAAAACCCTCTGATTATTTATGTAGTTAGTGAGAGAAGAAACAGTGTGAATGCTTATCAATGTCTAGGATATAGGATATTAGTACATCAGTTGTCGATAGTATTTACGCTCAAGTAGAAAAGAGGAGAAGGCGATAAGTGGGCTGGATGTTTCCGGCTGAGCGGCACTAATGAACTAATAAAAATTACTTGATGGATGACGTGCGGATGAGGATGGGAATAAAAAAACGTGTAGATGACGGCGTGGGTTGAGTGGCTCTCTTTCTTTATGACTTGTATGGGAAATGAATCAAAACTCGAGTCTCACAAAAATCCACCTTCCCTATGCATGATAATCGCATTAAACATTTTCAATACATTTCGGAACTCTTTTCTGTGAGCTTGAGTGTTGCTCCATAAAATTAATTCGCTCTCTCCGCCAATACGAATCTGGAGAAGTATGGCGTTGTTGTCGATGTATAAATAATGATGCTAATTGGAGTGTTGGAGATGGGGCATTTGACAAAATTTTATGAGTAGCTCTGTTTAACTAGTGGATTACATAATAAGCCTCTCTTCAACTCAAAGGCAATATTCTTATGTGAAAAACGCATTCAGAGTGCAGTGTATGATACTAATAGCACTGAACCTTGTTAAATGCTAGGGGCACAGACGCATACACGAGTAAATCCTGGAATGAAAACTTAAAAAGTACGAAAAGATGTTGAGAGAAGAGCTGATAACAGAGATTCATGCTCTGAATGCTGAGTATATGCGAGAGAAAAGCAGGAGTGATAAGTCAAAGGCTTTTGGCTGCAGAAAATATTAAGGAGTCACAGATGGTAGAGGATTACAAACTATACTGATATCAAGACATTCTTTGAATGACACAAGGGCAGCTTATACTGGTGTGGTGCACGGAAATGGAGAGATAGGTCCGTAAGCTTGAGAACAGATTGATCAAGTCATGGAAATTGATGAGTATGATGATTACGAAGATGACCACTGGTGATGAGGTGAATTCTCGCGGTGACTATTCCCCTTGTTTCGTGTGCGTGGTTCAGACGTAAAAGGGAAATGTATTTTTAGCAGTTTATCATATTATCGCTGGTTGTAAAGACGAGAGGTCAGTCCACACTATGAGATAGTTCGTGTGTCTCCTTGTCCCGCTCATTCCGGCAGCTGCGTTTCGTGTGGTTAAAAAATGCTTGCGCCTTTTAAAAAAATGAAATATTATTATTATGAAAAATGGTTGTTCATTCTGGACTAATTCATTATTTAGTCCAGAGATTTCAGAATGGTCAAAGTTTGGAAGCATAATAGGTATAGTATGCTAGGGTACTAGGTTGTGATTAGTGAGCAAAAATCATTTTTAATTTATTTGAAGCGTTTCAAATCAGCAGATTTCGGTCGTGGTTTTAGATTGTCGCGTGAATGCTGCAATTGATTTAGCGTTGGACCTTTCGACGAGATAAATAATTCAGTGTGTACACAATACCAGTTATAATCGGTTTCTGCTTTCTCCCTCTCTTCGAGAAAAGAGTAGTGGTAAATAATTTGTGGACTTAATTTGAGACGTGGAGTTGTAATGTAAGATATGGAGTGTTGACATAGAGTTACGACGAACTTTCAAGGTTGCGCGCACACAGAGAAGGGCGTCGATTCTTCATATGTAAGATGCTTGTGAACAAAGTGTGCCGACTATAAAGGTGAGCAGAATGCATTGACAATTTATTAACGAGCTTCACAACAAAGAGTGGTGAGCATGAGGAAAGGTGGGTTGTGGTGGGGAGAGGTTCTCTCCGCTCGTCCTTCAAAAATGGCTTATCGTCACAGCGTTTTGCATATTTCATTATCTCTTTGTGTACGGTGAACAAGAGTTTGTTTATTGGTCTTTCAAATTGCACACTTGCATGTGTATTTCCCTATCCATGCCCAGGTTACGAAGTCTTAATTAAGAGTCCGTAAAATATAGAAATTATAATTCGGTGTCTTTGTTGTTTTGACTGTTTCAGATTCCTTTTGGCAGACGAATTAGAGCACAGTGTGAACAGTGAGCCTGGAATCGTCGTTTAGCACCTTTCACGATCAGTTGTGTTGGATTTTAGTATTGAACTAAATCGAGGATTTAGAGTATCCTTGAGGGTGGTGAAAGTGTAGTAGGACACACAAGGGGCGAGATATGTGCCCAGAGTTGACATCCGCAGGTGGATGAGAACGAGTTCAGAGGCAGAGGACAAATTAAGCAAGATGAGCGTTGTCTCCGGAAGTAGACTACGGGAGACGATCCACTCGGGTCACTTCATGGTGAGTGACTTCGAGCCGGAGTCGGAAGCACAAGATGAGGAGTACGAGGTGGGGATGCCCATCCCTCCAGGCCCTGATGATACAGTAGTTGTCAACCCCAATGGCCAGCAGCACCATCAGGCTGCCGCTGCATCTGCAGTGCCCTTTGGAGGTCCGCCTCCAACCACGCAGGCAAACACGCCACAGGACGTGCCTAGCTTTGGTCGGTCCGTTTTCGCTCATAATTTTAGCGACCCGTTCCCTCCGAAGCAGCCTCAATTCCAACAGCCGCAGCCACACCAACTACAAATCATGAGCCAGCAGCATCACCAACTGCAACAGCAGAACCAGTGGCAGCAGCAAAAGAACAATTTTCTGAGCATTGACGGCTCCCTCACAAAGCTCTTCCAGTGCATGTCCCTTGCCTACAGGTAAGAACTGCTCTTTTAATGAAGTTGCGACATTTACATTTCACTCAGCATTTTCTCAGTGGTCATTCATCAACGGATTTCGTTTCTTTGTCACATTGGTTCTCTACTATGCTCATACTGTAAGAACGTGCCATCCGTCCACAAGTGACAGCAGTAAATGACAACATTTACTTTGTCAGGTTTGCTTTAGCATTGTCGTCGTCGCTGCCGTCGGCTGCGCGTCCTTCACGAATTCACACGCAAATGTTTGTGTGCGTCATCACATGTTTTTTTTTGCCACCAAAAGGGATGCGAAGGAAAACCATCAAAAATTCCCAAGATGTACACACTTAGGCATACTTAAGCATACGGGAATGTTTTCATAAAGAAAACACAAAAACGCTGTTCCCTACATGTTTTCTATATGATTGGCACACTTCAGATGGGCGTACTTATAGTGTAGAGTTTATGTAAACAAGGTTTCTGGACGACTCATTAAAAACTCGACTCTCGTCTCCTCCAAAACTGGGAAAAGTGCTTGTTGCTGTTGTCAAACATGGATTTCCTTGTCGCACCCTTGTCCATGCATGCAGACACTTGAAACATCTACAACAAACTTACACATGGATTGAATGCAAGCGTCTTGTCGAGTCCGACTTTGTTTTTCTTGGGGTAACTGTAAATTGTGTTGTCGTGTTCAACATTATTACGAAATCGATATAAAATTTGGGCATTTCTGTTTTTCAAACTCTCTTTGTAGTATTTGGTGAAATGTCGTTTGTTTGTCACTATCTGAATTCTGAAACTCAAGCATGCAGACTCTTGGGATTGCAAGCATGATAAGTGATTTTAAAAAATATTTGAATAGCCGTGCAATGCGTTACTTGAGAATAATTGTGAGTAATCATGTGATGGCCAACTGACAAAGCTGGGGCGCGTCACCAAAATTTGTTCATCAGCTCGTTTGAGTGAGAGAGAGAAAAATTGTGCATTGTGAAGTTTTCTCGAGACATTCAAATCCTCGCGTGGGAATGCCAACACTATATGACTCAAGCATATTGATTGTACATTTCATTTTGTTTATTTGCCACTCATAAGAAAAAGTTTGCAAGCTGTCTCCCATTCTCTCTCTTCCTGCCAGACAACGAAATAAGCCAAATGCTTGACTGAAATATAGGAAACTTTGGTGGTAGGTAGAAAGAGAAACGAGAGACTCACAGAGGAGAATGCAGTGCTATAGATGTGTACCTGGCAATGCCTTTCTTTATTCATCATTCAGGGCCGACACTGATGATTAGGCTTTTTGCATATTTTATAGGCTCACACGGTGTGGTGGTGGCTGTCGCTTTCACCCTAATTGCTCGCTTGTGAGTTGTCTGGTGCTTGTTAGAAAAAAGGTATGACAACAAAGGACAGCATACTTGGCTCCATACGTGTAAAGCCTTTTAGGTGCATCGTCTGGTGGCGGTCGGCTGGAGAAGCACCGCTATCTAAGGCACGATCCGAAGCGTAACGACAGCAAGAAAACAAGCTGAAAAACTTTGGCAGACGAAGCGCGTCGTCAACACCAATGCACAGCGTGTTGACCGTGGTCACATTCATGGTTTTCAGGGGAAGGTAAACTTTCTGAGATGATAAGTTACGTAGCTTTCTGCTGTGATACCAGGTGATAGCGAGTTATCATTTGTAACAACATGCATAATATAATTGTGGGAATAGTATGTCATCGGTGCCCTCAACACTTTGGATAAGCAAATTTCGGATTTTGGAGGAGAGCATATTGGTGCATGCTTCATAACTTTTGTAACTAGAATTAGGTTAACAAAACAGAGGGTAACTTGCGTCTGTTGTTTTGTACAAAACATGCAAAAATGAGGAAACACCTCCTTTTTATAGAACAGATTTTAAAGTCGGTAGAATTGCTGAGTATGGGCGCATATGTTTCATGCACACAGTCAACACAGAAGTAGCGTTGTTTAATAAATGTGATGATGATGAATTATGATGCAACCACAAGCTCAAATAATCCGACAAGTAGCGCAGAAGCTGTGCCATCGGTCTGTGAATGAATGAGTGATTTTTTTACTGCGCTCCATGACGAATGTGCCTGCTATGCGCCTTTTTTGCGAGGAAAACATTTCTCTTGGCGAATGCAATGTGACAACATGGAGAAACTGTTCGGCGTATACTTGTCACATGGATTTACATTTTCTGAAAGCTCTTCGGATAAGAGGCAGAGAGATGGACGAGATCCATTGAGGCTAAGTTTGCATGACGGGGTGGGGACATGGAAGAATAATGTGTGAACGATAAGAACAAAAATTGATGAGTTGATCAAGTGGACGTCAGTATTTGAAAGAACTGCTGAGCAGTCCATACACTCGATCGAAATAAGAAAATTTCACTTGCTGAGTGGTCATCTGTGACCAATTGTTCGTGGCATGGGAGAGGGTTGAGCCATGAATGCAGAGTATCTATGATGATGTAGCTATTTGTCAATAAATAACGGACGATTTGATATAAACATGCTGACAGAAACAAAGAGATTGTCAAACAAAATTGTCGCACTTCTTCGTTGTTATATTTTGGTTGCGTGCGTGTGATTGAGATGTAATCGAGAATAGTTTGGCAACCGGTTGCAGTTGTTGGCGATTTACGAGACAATGTTACAATTGAACAAACTTCAGGGATTATATATAGGTCTAATGCGAATTCATACGAATTCATAAATGTTTAGCTTTGTAAACACTTGTACGGTCCGATAACGATTTAAGCCTCAGTTTGTCAAATTATGCAGTTGTGTGTGCTCTAGGAAGATTTTTTTTGGAAAATGGGGAGTGCAAACACTCACGCCCCCGGAGTACATTGCAACACACAACAGCAGATACGGAGCAGTTAATCTAAATGTTAAATCGATAAAAAATGGATGTTGTGCAACAGCAACGCAAATGTGTTGATCGCATATTATGGATGATTATGATAATGTCATCTTGTGGTTAGTCAGCAGAAAGCTCAGCTAATCAAGGGGTAGTGGGGTAGCGGAGCTGCTTTATTGAAAAGGCGAGTCTGTATTAAAATGTAAAATGTGCATTCTTTGCGCTGCACAATTTTGGTTAGCAGAAGCGCATTTTGTCTGAACCCCGCCATAGTGTGGTACTGGTGATATTTTGTTTTGAAGTGGTGAAATTTCGAGTGAAAGAGTATAGGAGCAATCTCAGTTTAGCAGAGATGTATCCGCTGCGAAACAATTACGCAATTTAACCCCATTCCGGTTTTTTTGTTAGTCGGCATTCCCCAAGAATGCATAGTAGCCAGCAACTCGAACAAGAACAGCCTTCTCTGTAGAATGAGATGCGTTTCGTGAAAAGTTATTATGAGATTTTCTCCGCAGCATGAAGTCAATGTGCGTTGCAGCGTGGAGCAGGCAGGGGGAAGAAACCATGTGTTGCGTATTATAATGTGTGCACTTTCATCTCTCTCTATTTACAAATAAATGCTGCTCTAGCTGTTTTACGTATCTAGCAACATTGGACGCACACATTCTTACAAAAATTTCGCACCTTGCGTTGTTGGCGCAAAAGAAGAGAGGAACATTGAATCGAGCAAGTTGAGATGAACTTATGTAATAAGCCACCTCATGTCCCTTTCCTCGACATATCTGTGCCATGTGCTCGCATGCATGGACGCAGTGTTGCATAATTTTTTTTCTTTGTCACTGGAAATCTATATGGAAAACCTGTCCAGAGTTTATATAATATTGAGTACTCTCATTGACTATAATTGTAGCCGGCTCTCGCTCACGAGACTCTCATAAGGCTTTTTGGAGTGTGGTGATGATGTCGTATAGATTCTTTCGTTATGGTGCGATGAAGGACGCTCCACGATTGGTTGATGGAGTGGAGCACCTAAAAACCGTTGAGAGATATCAGATACGTATCTTGTATCTCTTGTTCGCCCTCTGATTGAAAAAATGAGATACGAGGGAGCAAAAGGGAGAGAGAGGCACTGGACAAAACTGGTTTTATCCGGTTCACCTTTCTCCGCAACGTCAAAAGCGACGCTTGTGCGGTCTTTATATATCCTGTTAGTCCAGTTCGCCAATAGTGAAATGCACATCTCTACTCTCTTCTCGCTCGACATATGTATAAGGCAGAATGAATTCCGCTTGCTAAATATAGTAAAGATTTCACCTCATCTCCTATTTCCAGTTTATGAGGAGCAAAACGTTGTTAGTGGAGGATGGCAGCTCCCAAGAATGAAACATAAACAGTTTATTACACAGCGTGAGATAGGGTAAGAGAGACGAGGCATCGAATGGGTGAGCGAAAGCCTCGGTTTTTTACGCTAACGTTTGTGTGTGCTCATGACCTTGAAAGTTTGACGATAGTCGAGAGAACCATCACTCGTAGAAGCCAGGGAGCTTTTGGTTGCTCTCTTGCCTTCTAATATTAAATGGAAGGAAGGAGTGTGTGCACATGGAGTGTGGTGTGCTCGGATGCAGAAAGGATCTTGTTGCACTGAATTAAAAAGACATGAAACATCTTGCTTCTCTTGCTTGCTCTCTTCACTCTAATTTATTAGATATACGAAGCCCATATACTTGTCCTCTCTCTTGTCGATGAGCACACAAAGTCAGGGATTAAAAAACTTCTTCGTTTCTCCCATTTTCTTGTATTAAGCATGGCCAATCGTTTAACTTGTTGCTGAAACAAACTGGTAACTATATAGGTATGTATATATCAGCATTCGCAGCATTTGTGTGGATGAATTAAAGGCTAGTAAATTTGGACGAAAGTCTTTAAAACAGCGAATCAAATATCGTTGTGTAGATTTTCACAGGAGAGATTCCAGTGTAATTACTATGGACAGCCGCGTATCGTTATGAGGAAATTATAGTGCAATTAGTTAGGAACAAGGAATTCTGCACCACCAAGCAGTACTCCTGTTTTTAAAGCTGATTGTAAAAGGTTTGCTAGTTTGGCATTCACACATGAGCAACTTTGAGTGAGAGTTCCTCGTCCAGTGAGTACACTCACTTATGCAAAAGGTGTATCTAGGAGAAGATTAAAATAGCCCAAGTTTCCAGAGTTATCCAGTCGAGGACGACGAGTGTACTCGTCACACGAGCGAGACCTGTGTACCAAAAACCTGTCCACACGCACTCACTTACATTTTTACAACGTGCACTCACACGTCAGTGCTACAATTTACGCTGACGGGTTTGCCATGCATTGATTTGAGGTACATGCTCAAATACAACATGATATCAAGACGACTGGTGCGATCAAATTAAAAAATGCCCTAATCGCAAAAGGAAAAAAATGCAAACTTGCCTCGTTTTAAAGCTAATAGGTGTGATGCAATCAGAGCTACTTGTTTCAACAACTTTCTCCGCCATTCAGTTCATTAGTCTCCCTGGATTTTTGTGCTTGTTTGAACATTTGCCCAACCAGAATGATAGTTCTTATGAATAGAAGGCACGAGGACAGAAAACAAGGCCTATTTACACATTTTGCATTTTATTCTTAAAATTTTTGCGGAATGTTTTCTCTTTGTCAGCATGCTCACTCTCAGAATAAAATTCCTGGTGACTTCGTCATGTACTTGTTATGTAACACACCAAATGATGTTTTTGGTTCACGTTTCTTTTTTCTACTGGCTCGCATTCCCTCTACCCCACTTTATCTTCACACTTGTTTACAGTTTACATCCTTCTCGGTAAACGAAGACATTCATAAAAAACGGCTTGTTGAAACATGCACATGTTCGACGTTATGGCTTGATGATGACTCCGATGAGGATGTGTGTCGGTTACGAGTATCTAGTATACTAGCTAATGTTCGCGTGTCAGAGAGAGAAAAGGAGCTTTGAAAAGACACGGTGAATTTCCACCCGTCCGTGAGATATCCGCTAAAAATAGTCTTTGTATCGTTATCTCCAACCGTCTCAATCCCCACAACATTGGGGAAGTTGTAGAAAGGCTTAATCAGGATACGAGCGGAGTTTTGCTATGGTTGCATATAGAATGCCTACAAAGTTTTCCAAAGTTAGCACATTATTCCACATTGTCAAATGAGTTCCAAAGTCCCAACTTGGGACTTCCAAGTTCTTCGCCAATTTCCTCTTCATGATCCCTCTTCCGAACCACAGAGAATACATTAATGACGGTTTACCATCATGTGAAGCGTTTTCCTATCGATATATGGTGGGTTTGCAGGAAGAAAGAAACAATAATGTGCGGTGTGAGCTAATTCCTTTTACTCACACCCAACCTAACAGTTCTCTTGCATAAACTCGCAATAATGTATGTATGCAACAGAAAGTTTTTTTCTTTCAAGAGAGAGAGATTAAAGAGATGTTATTGCAAAGAGCATGCCTCGCTGCGTAGGCACGTCGTCGTTCAACGCTATCTTTTTCTCTTGTTGATACTTTTGACTTTGACATCGCTCGCCTGGAAAGGAAAAAAAAGTTATGTACTGCTTGCCGATGTCTACGCGAGATAACTAAAGAAGTCCAGAGTCCATATGTCGAAGAGGAGGATGATGGTGATGATGTGCTCATTTCCCATAAATTTCGCGAGGGCAAACCTTTCTAGAGATCCTTAATTTTTTTCCTTGTCAATATCTGTGTATAATGCGTATAGACTACTATATACTGGTCCAGCTGAAGAGTGAAAAATTTTATAGAAAATATGCAAGCTAAAAATAAATGGCGTTCAACGGAATTGGCTTATGGCTTGAAAGCACTTTTTCGCTTACAAATCATTTATTAGCTTGAGATCGAAGCTTCTACCTCTTTACCCCCTCCCCCTGTGGACCACTCGAAAAGAAAATTGCGTATGAGAAAAGCGTGTGCTTTTGACACATTTTTAAATTATAAAGGATCTCACCGAGCAGGAGAGCGGTGAAAAAGCTTGTTCTTATTAGTTTGTTATCGACGAATCTAAAAATGGCCCACTTGTTGAGCTTTGTTAAAAGGTAGATTTTCGATGAAATCCTCGAAGGTGGTTTGAAGGTGAAGTGTCACACACGTGCTGCAGTATAGGAAGAATATGTATGCTTACTTGTTGTTCATAAAAAATATTATTCTGACAGCCCACACTTGTGAAAGGGCACCTACTAATTGGCCTCATTATTTCTGTCGAAGGTGGGAGCATCTCCAGTTGTAGCCACTGAATGACAGCAACTTGTTTCGTAACAAACAAGCAAATAATCAAATATTCCAGAGTTGCCAATTCATGTTGGCTCTCCACTGAGAAGTGCTCTCTTTGTGTATGCCTTTCCACATTTATTCAATATACGACTTCATTGTTTTGCTTACTTGCGAAATGTTTAACTGAAGAGAATACCAAGAAATTTATGCCATGACAAAGCTGGTCGTGTTTTTTGTCTTTTCTGTAATATCTTTTTTCTCGCTTTCTCTTTGTCTTTCACGCGTCTTCTCCAATTTGTACCTTGCCTATTTTCCAACGACACATCTGTCACCGTTTCCACGAAAATCTTTTTTGACGTGCGTGTGGGTTTTTCTGTGAACATATGAAAGAGGAAAAGGGAAGAAGGAGAAAACGCAAAAACCAGAAGTGAAAGTGACAAGTTTTCTTTTGTAAATTATAAAAGCTTAAAGGCGAACACACTGTTTATATTGCTCTGGTGTTGCGTGTAATGTTCTCTCGGATTTTGAAAACATACATGTGTATAATAAGAGTGAGAGAAAATGATGGTGGCATATGGTATCGACAAAAGGACAGGCTGTCAGAATTTTTTTTACTCGTGAGATCGCTTACTTCATTTCAGCTGCCATCCACCTATCGATTTCACTTTTCTATCGGAGTAGGAGGATTGAGTTTTTGATGTTGACAAGGGTAAAATTCTCGTGAAACTGATTTGTCTCCCTGATCACACACAGTTGGGCAGATTTTATGCAAAGCAAAACCTTTTTGTGGCCATGTCACAAGCTCACTTTGCCTCGTGTAAACAAAATCAAAGTAAATGTTAGTTTGAATGCTGAGGTAGTTTCAATTTTTCCTATGATGAAGGCATGTCGCTCTGGTTTTTTTAGGAGCAAGTGGAACTCACTTCAAAGCTCTCCAAGTTTTGTGCCGAATGCCACTGTTATGAAAAGTGCCTTCCGTTTAAAGGGCGAAGTGTATTTTGGATAAATAAGTTATTTAGTTTTTAACATTTTTTTCAACAGTCGGCTCATGGGTTATCCTCGCTTTACCAAATTTTTAATATTCACGCGGAACGTTTTCCTTTGGGTTTGTGTAGTTATCATGAAAAAGAAGACCCTGGTTTGTCAATTTGCTTCACCTCTGGACGCAGACCAGCACAACAAGCCAGAGGTAGGTACATAACGCAACCTGGCATTTTCAGAGTGGTGATGATGCTACTGGAGTTCCTGTTTTTACAAAAATTTGTATAACCCGTTACCGTTTTTTTGCATGAAAATGTTTGATGGTGTTTTGTACCGAAGGATGGTCCTCATGAGTAGAAATTTGTTATAGTTAAATTTTTAAAATTACTGTATACGTTTGTGAACATTTTTTGTCTGTTCTGCATGATCACCATTCTTTTAGCTATCCAAC